>JASAND010017642.1:0-49303 GCA_030248195.1 Trissonchulus latispiculum
AGGAAGCCCTCATACGGAGCCCTGGTCTTGCGTGTTCGAGTGTGATAGTTGTTCTGACTTTAAGGTTCTCTTCTGTTGTGCAGTGACCCCTGGTACCGATCCGTGGGTAGCAGTTAAGCATCGCAACTGCTCCCTTGATAAGTACTGGCCCTGAGGCACCTAGTGAACTCACGTACCCTACAGGCGGACCGTCTGGATTAGGTTAGACCCACACTAGGCTAGCTTGATCCTTAGACCTAAGAGTAGATTATCTTCTCGACGTCTGCCTCTGTGTAGCAAGGACTTTTGGACCCCTGGATTTCATCTCTTTTGTTACAAATTTCTAAACTCTTCATGTTACCAATTGGCTCTTATCCTGCAAAAACTTCGGGCTCTAGCCCAATTGTAATTTGGGCTTAAGTCCTTTTGTAATTTGAACTCCGGCCACCATATAATTTGAGCTTCGGCCCCTCCATATGCAAGCTACTGTAGAAGCTTGGCCCAACCAGTAGACATTAAAAAGATTTTATTATAATTTTAATAAAACAACTGGATCCCAAAAGATTCCATAATAATTTTAATAAATCCTAACGGCATCAACGGGTTGTCGCAGCCATTTCCTCTTATCTAAAGGGCAAAAACTCAGTTTTAGTACAGTTTCAGGCTTTGGTGCTATTGCAACTTTTTTCCTACTCGCTAAGAGCTTTCGAATTAGACTCGAATTCGAGCTAAGACGCATTTCCGGAAAATGTCACAAGAATAAAAGTTGCTCAGCTCGACGAGCTCTTTCATTTGAGTACCATATAGACCAGTTTTGGAAAAATTTTTCAAAATCCGGAATTTTCCGGGTCCAATATCTCGAAATCCGTAAATTTTCCGGAAATTTCGATTTCAGTTTTGAAATCAGCGTGGTCGAGTTACCCTATGGTCAACTTTTGAGCGAAATCGGAGACAAAAAATTTTTGACCATTTTGTAGAATCGCCTTGGTCCCCCCTTACGATTTTAAAAATTCCGGGAGCCGCCATTCCCGGAATCCGGGAGATATCGGGCTGCCCCCACTTCCGGTACCACTTCAGGCCACCCTACTACTATGGTGAGAATTTCAGCCCGATCGGTCCAGCCAATCTCGAGAAAAAGGGGGGGGGGACAAAGTGTTGACCGGAATAATAAATAAACAAGCAATTGGCATGAATGGGTTGCCGCTGGCATTTTTCCTCTTATAAACAAGATATATAAGTCAATTATCCTACGATATTACTCCTTGTCCCTATGACAACTTTTTATATACCCAAAGAGATCTTTCGATTGATACCCATATTATCGTTTTGCCATAACTTTTGATTTTGACCCATTTTGGCCGGCTTTGGTCATATACCCCTTTGAGGCCCCGTAACTCATTTTCTCTACATTTTGGTGCTTTGGTCCTATTACAACATTTTGTCTACGCAACGAGAGCTTTCGAATGATATCCATGTTGGGCGGTTTCTGTTACTTTCAGTTTTGACCCATTTTGACCGATTTTGGCAATTTTTGACCCATTTGAGGCTGCGTAACTCATTTTTCCTCCACTTTGTTGCTTTGGCCCTATTACAACTTTTTATCTACGCAACGAGAGCTTTCGAATGATACCGGCATCGACCGGATACGACAATTTTCAGTTTTGACCCATTTTGGACGGTTTTGTCCATTTTTGACCCCTTTGGAGCCTCGTAACTCATTTTCTGTACATTTTGGTGCTTTGAACCTATTACAACTTTTTATCTACGCAACGAGAGCTTTCAAATGATACTGATATGAGCTCGATCTGAGAACTTTCAATTTTGAGCCATTTTGGCCGTTTTTGGCCATTTTTCACCATTTTTCGCCTCATAACTCAAAATGAGTGCATTTTCAGGCCTTGAGCCTATTACAACTTTTTCATTACTCGTCGAGAGCTTTCGAATGATACCAAAATTAGCTCATTTGGACAACTTTTTTATTTTACTCATTTTTACTCACGGGGGTGCTCCGGGAGCACCTCTGCTCCCCCGGGGCTCCCCGCGCTTCCGGGAGCAGTTCAAGTCAAGACCTTCAAAATGAGGTATCAACCACCTCTCTACCCCTTTCCAATCTCGAGATAGAGGGGGGGGGACAAGAATCCGGAGAAGAAATAATAAATAATAATAAATAACGGACATACCCAAGTTAAAGGGTTGCCTTTTTGTTGAAAAAGCGGCAACCCAATAAATAAAGAAAGAAACTTAGCCATATCAAAGGGTTGTCTTTTTTAAAAAAAACGCGACAACCCAATAAGACTACTGGATCCGTCTGGTGATAAGCTTATTGGGTTCCATTCCCGGTCTGGCTAAATTCCTTTTGGCTTCACCCATATAGTTTTATATAAGAATTGGTCAGGGACTGAGGGCTTAGGACCGAAAGACTCTGATCAATTCTTATGACTGTACATCTTATTCTAATCCCATTGCTACCCCACCATTCAATTTCTGCTTAGTCACAAAACTTGTACTAAAACATTTCCACCTTCCCTCTATGTTTTCATGCACTTGCCTTGCACACAGATATATATTGCTTCTGCTATGTTTATAGCATTACGCTCTATTTTTATTTATTTTCTAGGTTCGCTCTTGTTTTCCCTTTCCCTCCTTGTGATTTCTATATATTTCTTTCTTGGTTTTTGCTACTTTCGATAATGGCTATCAATTCCAACTCCAGTATTGGGTAATTATTCTGATTTTCCGCTTGCATTTCTAACTTTATATTTTACTATGGCAGCTAAGTCACTAGATTCTCCTGTTAGTAAGGAAGTTACCTGAGTCTATAACAGGAAGAGTACATACAACACCGTATTCTTTCTAGTGCTGCAAAGTCTATGCGATCCTCTGCATATCAAAACCGATAATCTCGGAAACCCACTTGACGTTGTTGCATACTGTTGGTGTCCTTATGTTTGCTGTGTGGGATTGAACTATAACGCTTTTGGTTAGTAAATGCCTTCCCTGTTGTCTAAATTACAACTGTATACTCCACCTTGATCTTTAAAAGGATCCAGTTTAGTAGGTATTGTTGACCATGTGCTCCTATATGCGAATCCTGACAAATTTTGCTCACCACTCCCCCTTCAAAAGTAGGATGACAGGACTGGTCTTCTTCCTCCATAAACAATGTTCTTTATAAATAAATCAGCTGAAAATGGTTTGTTACTCACTACCGTTTCCTATAAAGAATCACAATGTTTGTAGTACCAGCTACCTATACCAACACCAAAAGACAAGATGAATCTTAGAATTTGACGAAATCAACATGATATACATTTAAAGTATACTGGACACGGGGGGGCCCCCCATTCGGTAGGTTCGCCCACATTCGAGGCGCCTCCATAAAAAGCATCCCATAATTTTTGACCTCTCCCCATATCCGAAAAAATGCCAAATTTTACCATTCTACCCTATGTTTTCAAAACATATTCCGGCTTTGTCGGATTTTTAAAAAAATTTCTGCTATTTTAGCTTAAAACACCTAAGATTTTTAACGTTTTTTGCGATTTTGAACAAAAAACGTAAAAATTTCACCCCGTTTTGGGTGAGCCCCCTTTGATGGGGAACTTCCCCGAGCCACCCAAAACGCGCCACACTGTTCCCTAGAAGTATTAAGCCAATCACAGAAGATAGCAAATGTCAAATCATTGATGGTCTGACTTAAGAAAAAATTACCAGAGTCATATTAGCTGCTAATTACCCTATTCCATTTGATGGCTTCTTAATGTATTCAATATTTTAGTAATTTACCGGGTTCAAATCATGAAGGTCATAACATTTCACACTGATTAAGGAATATTTCCCATTAAATAAAGTTTTATTACGTTCACGAGGTCTTAACTTTCTTTCATTGACGTTAATGGATCCTGTAGACATTAGCCTTCATGAAAGGAGTGCAGCATGGGTAATTTACCTTAATTAACATGTAGTGAACCAAGCTTATAATCCCTACACAGAGAAGACATGCCTTTGAATTCATCTGATACAGTTTGCTAACTCACCGCCTACGCATCTGGTAAGACATTAACTGTGCCTTTTAAACTGACAAAATCTGTGCCTTATAAAATTTGAATCTTATTGTCATTGGCTGGCCTTTGTTGCAATATATATATATAGATTTTACGTTTCCTTAGGTTAATCTGATTGTTATGGCATATTTCTTCAATCAAAATCTTTGGACTTATTTTTTAATGATTTGACTAAACCAGAAAATTCCTATAGTTTTGGGGAAGCGGGAGGGAACTGCATAATGTTAGAGTGAAATATTTATACTGATCTTTTATGACTTGATCTTAATTTGAAAAATTATGAATCAAGCCAAACAGTCACGTATCACAATGTTTTCATCCTTTGACTGACGCAGCCACTTTATTTTAATCTGGTGTATTTTTGTGAAAAATATGGCTTTGCGGAGGCAACATCATGTCGGAACAAAAAGTAAGCTTATAGCGATTTCAAACGACGAGACAGTTAAAGGATACAAAAACCTAGATTAAACCAATTAAGGCAACTATTTTAGTTGGTGAATAAGATCCCTTAGGGTTATGCCTCCCGTCTCTCTCCATTGCACTTTAATTTTGGAACCTACATAATACACCATGGCATCAAAAATAACACGAGGACGGCGCAGCCAAGCACAGACTGACTTACAAATACCTAGATTCTGACGTTGCTAGCGGGATTGAACGGCGGGGATCTTTCTTTAGCCTAATCCCAAGCTGCTGAATTAAACAACATTGAGGTACGAAATAATTTAGTCACTATCAGTAGTTACCAGTAGTTATGCCGCATTCATAACTATACATAGTAAATTAAGTAATAGGGATTTGTGGACTGGCGGTGGTAATTTAATATTCCCTTCTTACATCTTTCTTCTGCTTGGGAGGATCATAAACTAAAGGAATTCTCTGGTTCAACTCAACTTCGTCGTCATTGCCTAGGTATCGCGTAGGTATCAGATCCACTCCAATACTCTGGGAATAGGAAAAACCCTTGTCTCACCTAATCAGTGATATACAATCATTTATGAACCTCTATGTTGCATTTGCTTGGATGCAATCTGCACCAGCGCCTTTTGGCGCTTCAAACTTCTCGCGCAGTTGAGGGTGCCATAAAGCAAGCTATGGAAAGCGTGACCAATTACCTAAAGTATGTATCTGACTTTGACACAGCACCCTTCTGCAGGGAGTAAGGTTGGTCACGTTACACAAGTGCTGGTTAATCCCAGAGATGGTGGTGCTTCCGCGGGAACTCAGCGCAGCTCCCTACTGTAATCGACAGTCAGATTACGGGATTTTATTAATGTGCACTGTCCCCAGTTAGTCAGCACACGGGCCCACAAATTTAACGCCTCTTCCAACCGGCGGAGCTGTAGCTTCCCGCTAAGCAAGCAATGCACCGCCACTACGGATAATTGGAGAGTCGAACCTCGGAAAGTACGACGGAAAGTCCAACACCTTGACCATTCTCATTCTGCTGCATGCCCACCAGGTTTTGTAGCTTCTGCCAAGGCACTGAACGTTAATCTATTGAAGTGCTTGTCGTCATAAGTTTTTCCACAAGCATGACATATAGCATTGAAGCCACGATTGAATAGTCAAGTAAGGTAAGGTAAAGGTACCTATTAGATAATGAAGGGGATCCTTTTCCGTGATCCTACAAGAATTAAGACATTGTAAGCTCTACTCTAACTAACATTTGACGTTTGACGCTTCAAAGTAAACGTTTCAAAAAGTTATTTCTTGTAACATTTGTCTCTTTGGAAATAAATATAGTATTTTGTTGTCTTGAACTGCTAAAAGAGTTCTAATGCAAGGCCAGGAACAGGATAGAATTGAGACTTTGGAGTACACATGAAAATACTTTGATGACATGTGTACAATGTACATCAAGTGGGGAATAACTGGGAATAGCCACTGCAAAAGAATCTCCTAAGTGCCCTCGTAGCAGGATAGGAGGATGTCTGGGAGCTGAGGAAGGGAGTTAGGAGATCTCCTAATCCCGTTTCGAAAGATTTCTCCTAAGTTTAGCTGGCGCTGCTCCTAACTTAGAACAAACGTTAGAGTGTGAGTAACATTCCTAGCTTAGGAGAATTTTTTGAAAAACATTTCTCCTAAATGTCCAACTAAGCTGAACTTAGGTGCGCTCCTAGACTTAGGAGAATCTTTTGCAACGCGGTCCTGCAGATTCCTAATTCCTAGCACTGCAGGATTATTAACTTAAACTACTCGATCAGCTGAATTTGTAAATTTATCAGCACCTGATGCTCTTTTCTAAGATTTGATAACAACTTAGGAATTGAGCGAGGTATTGGTTGATAATTAGAAATCGTTTTAATTATTGATTATAAAAATATCCTTGTCGGAATATATATTAATGGCTTTGTTGGTTCTTCTCGTCTAAGTTCAGCTGGAGCTATGAGTTTTGTGGTTGGCAGCAAACCTATGTAGCTACTTAGAATGTTTTGGAAACCCTATTTTACCAATTGATCAACTGCGTATATCTTGTGAGGTTCCTGCAGTCCTACCTTTTAGAGAATCTTAAGAGCTTGTTGGCGTAGTCGGTAGCCTTTACAAGGGTCCTCAGCAGGAAGCTTTATACAATGTATGCGTATTATTCTATGGCATAGGATGCCTCAATTTTTGTCTGACGAAAGCTGAATCTGCCTAAATTCCCATAGGCAAAGAGTACACGTTAGGATCATAAATTTTAGAAACGGAAGAACTCAGCACTAAGTAATACCTGGTTACACGGAAGTATTGGTCCGCCTGGCTTTACCGCACGCTTGTAAACAAGATTTTCATCTGACCTTTTACTGCAGAGGATTTAATAAATTAGAAACAATCATGCATTTTATCTCATTATGCAAAAGGGGATACATTATGCCTTAACGTTTATTAAAAGTTCGCTCTTATGCTTGCATGTTATGAACATTCCAATTAGCATAATGTTTTGATCTATGATCAACGTATAATGAGCTACGTGGACAAATTGTGACACAAGTCGTCCTTGAAGCATTTTTGCCAGTGCAGCATGAGTAACACTTAAAAAGATGGATACCTATTGAGTCTAGCTGATGTATTTCCGAAGGCTTCTGAACTCAATTAAGAGTTAGAACTGTCATTATTATGCTCTCTGAAGCTGTTCTGTTGATAGATAGCTTCTAGCAAACCCCGACGCTTCTCTATAGCCTGTTTTTCTTCTGCTGTCTGTGCTCTAACTAAGCCTTGCTATAAGGCTTGAGGCTTCAAGTCATGCTGGTTTCTTCAGTAGCCAGAAGGCATCTGAAGCCACCGACTCCCCCTTTGTCCCAATTTGTTAACAATTTTGTCTCAATCGAGCCTCAGACCAGTCAAACACCGGCTCGCCTGGAACTTCATCAAATAAGAAGACTACGGGTAAGATTAACCTTTGTGTTTATCTACTGTTTATGAATGCAATAATTTCAGACATTAGCCATGGATTACTACGACGGTCGTCAACTGGGCAGCATTAAGCGGATCTCAAATCAGGTCAAAAAGCGGTTTTTTCCGAACATTGACCCTGACGCGGCTGTGGCGCGTCATATGCACAGAGCCAGTATCGCTGCAGGTCTGCACACAGATTTCTTCCCGGAAGCTGACATGGTGGAAGTCAATCCGCGTTCTACTTCCAGAGCGAGGCGGACTTCAAGGATAACGCTTAGACGTTTTTCGATAACCGATTTAACTAGGAGAAAGGTAAGAAAATATTAGCAACACAGACACAGGGCAATGGGTGCTGTGATAGAATTCCAAGAAACTTCAACAAAAATTAGACCTGTGCATATATTACAACAGAATTTCTACTGTGGAATGTCTGAACGGCCGCGGATGTTCCATTTATTATTACATTTCACTCAAGTACTTGATGAGTTCCGTGTCTTCCAGTATATTAGTAGATTGTACGTTTGTACAAGCTGCATTGGATGGGAAAATGTAAAAATGAGCTCTGCAGGCAGAGTTTCTGTCTGAGCACAGAAAAGAAACAAAAATGTTGAAAATGGAACTATTGGAAATGGCAGCTCTATTGTTCTATAGTATGTGGAACCTGATTATTATCTCTTATTATTGATTATTATTATTATCTCAAGATAGCATGCGCAAGCAAAACCTGAAACAATTTAAAAAATTCCACAGACTTCTTAAAATCAGTTACAGTTCATAATATGTATAATATAACTCTTGATGATATTATACACCATTGTTTAGAGTCAGAAGTCGAAGCAATCAGTGGACGATGGTAATGAGCGTCCCACAGCGGCCGATACGGGACCACAGTCTACGCTGACCCGACAATTAGCTTTCGGAACTGCCCAACACGAAATCAGCGAACCTTCTGGCTTTGGTGCATTTTGTTCCGCTAACAAGGCCAGCTTTTTTGTCATATTCTTCGTCTTCCTATTTTCCCTGGTGGAAGTATATTTCTGGGTACAAGGTGCTCGCATTGACAAACGATTACAGGAAATCTTTAAACGATGCCAGAACTGCACTGCTTTGCCCTGTATTTGCGACGAATTTCTGCTCTATCATAATTTGGCTAAACAAGAAAATATTTATGACGATCTGTCAGAAGCAGAACAACATTATATCTGATAATGATTTGAAGCTTAGTGCTATATTATTATTGGAATTATAGGTATATAATTCTTGCCAGTAACCTTGGAAATTAAAAGAAAATAAGCAAGCTCGCGGTATTTAATTCAGAATACAGCAACATGTAAAAGGTTATTTTGGATGGAACGTTCTCGTTTTCATAGGCTATTGACATTTTTAATCTTCGGCTTCAGTGGCAGATTTAAAAATCAATTTGGTTTAAGTGAAAATATCCAGTTGGGTGATGACGACAGTATTCGAAGTGAGGTTTCAGCGATTTAAACTAAATATAAATTATTTTGGGAAGAAACTTCCAACTAAAGCTACGATTAGGTACAACATTTTGTTTAAAGTGAAATTGAATTTTATATAGCGTTGGTAAAAAGCTGAACCTCTTAAGGTGGTGATTCCTTTTGGAGACATCAACTTTGATCCCTTATTACTCATTCATTCCTTGGAATTAAGAAGCCATCTTTATATCGAAATGGAGCTTAGCATTTTCTCTTACTAATGAATATAGTCAACCTGACTTTAGTTCTCGGAAATTATTTTACTGCATTTTCGAAATAATTTAATTTTCCAGATTTTTTTGCAAGCTAAAGTACATTTTATCGTGAGACGTAGGCTACATCATCCGATTGCACTAAAGGCTCCACAGTCGCTGGAAAAAATTTGGTCATGTTTTTTGCAGAAACTACATTCTTATGATAGCAGCGTACGGGATAGCATTTCTGTACAATGCCACGAATAATCGGCCTCGATGAGACCTTCGAGTTTAATTTTACGGCTTGCGTAGCTCAAGAAATGGAAAATTATTTGATTTCTGCAAAAATGACAAGTTTTCAAAGCCAAACTAAGAAAATCAGCTCTATCTCACTATAAAAAAGCGAGAAAAATGCTTCCAAGAGCAAAGATGTAGAGCTGGAAATCTGGAAATCAAAAAATCTGGAAAATTAAATTACTTCGAAAATGCAGTAAAATAATTTCCGAAAGCTGAAGTTAGTTTTACTGTATTCATAAGAAAGAGAAAATGTAAAGCTGTATTTTGATATACCTAAAACTGGTTTCTTAACTCCAAGGAATGAGTGAGTAATAAGGGTTCAAAGGGAAACACCACCTTAAGATGTGACTGTTTAAGTTTTCTGCAGAGGAGAATCATTATCAATTTCTGTTTTACTTTAACTCGCTCAGGCAAGGTGAAATAGGCGCTAGTTTCCTTTCGGGTACTATTCACTTTCCCTGCTTTTAATCCTTAACGAAACTAGCTTAAACTTACACAGTTACGTTATTTCGGGATCTTTAATATTCTAGGACATGCCCCGTAGCTTAATTCGAAAAAAGATGGGAATCTTTAGTTCTTCGGCATTATTCTTTTCAAAGGCAGGTGAAACATCGGATTGGCTGTTTTGGTTGGAATTAGGGCTCCAAGATTTTGCATTTTCGACCAATGAGCTATTAGATATTTTTATTAAGTCTATTAAGTTTATAAGTCTATTAAGTTTATTAAGCAAGAGTTTATAAGTAAGAAGCGTAAGAGATTCAGCGCTTCCTAATGTATTAAGCTTGCAATTAGATCTACACACTTACAACCTACATGCATCTACTTACAAGGCGAAATCTCGGAGCCTTCTCAAGCCCGGTTCATGCTCGTTGTCCTTTAGTGCTCTGTGCTTTTGGTCCTTGTCCTCCGTCCTTTAGTGCTTTGTCCTTTATAGACGGGTGCGTTGTGCTTTGCCACAGTGCTTTGTGCTTTGGTGCTTTAGCACAAAGCACTAAATAGTTCATGTTCATGCCAAAGCACAAAGGACGATATGCATATACTATCACGTGTCAAGTCAATTTATTAACTTGTATTATACGTAAAATAGGTATTTTATTCAGCACACTAGCTAAAGCATTCTAATTATGTTTAATAATAAAATAATTAATATACACTCTAATAACCTTGACAACAAAAATATTTTTCTAGCTAATGAAGTATTTTTGCGTGTAACACACTTAAAGCAGCGGAATTAGCTAAAACAACGTGTGGGAACTGGGAGGGAATTACGTAGTCGCCTTATTCCGCAATCAGGTAAACTCCTGCTTTATTTTATTGCCCGAACACTACTAAAGCACTAAGGAAAAGTTGAACATTGTTGAACATTTCAAAGCACCTCCAAAAGCACAAAAGCACGAAGCACAAAGCACAAAGTGCTACAGATGATCATGAACCGGAAAAGCACAAAATACAAAGCACTGTGCTTTAGACGTCTCAGAGTTGGAAGGTGGACGCGGGTACCCGCACCGCCCGCGGGTACCCGCATGTCCACGTGGACATGGACAGGTAGTTTTTCCACGTGGATAAACGTGGACAAATGTGGACAAAATCTTGCCCTGCTTTTTTATAAAATATTTTGAAATTTCACGTAGGATTATTCAGAATTATTTTTGTGCCGACAGTTTGAAACAACATTCTTGTCTTCACTCAGAATTCAATATGCACACCGTTGCTCTAATGATTGTCCTAGTCACAGCTGCAATTGCATCAAATTGTGAATGAACCAAAAATGCCTGTTTTCCGGCTGGGCTACCATTTGTTGCGTATCGCGCTAGCCTGTCATCAAGCAAAAAGCGGCACTGTTTCTTCGAAGTTATACACTCAAATACGCAGGCTTGACAGGTTAACAGAAATGACAGGCTAACGCCTGCTTGACAGTCTAAGAACTCTATCGCGCTAGCCTGTCATCAAGCAAAAACGGCACTGTTTCTTTGAAGTTATAGACTCAAATACGCAGGCGTGACAGGTTAACAGAAATGACAGGCTAAGGCCTGCTTGACAGTCTAAGAACACTGCACCCCCCCCCTTCATGCTGTTTTGCTTAGTTTGCACCTTAGCCTGTCATCGTATGACAGTCTAAGCTGTCTAATTTACACGTTAAACATATAACTTGCTAACTTGTCAAAATCTTCATATATATATATATATATATATATATATATATATATATATATATATATATATATGTATATATATATATATATATATATATATATATATACTAATGCACATATTCCATGTAAAAGCTAGCTAATATTTTGTAATTACACATATGCATAAATACGTGTATTATGTACGCACCAACAGGGTACCTGTTTTTCGCCATTTTAAAACACAACGTCTGGAAGCCCCCAGACCCTTCGCAATAAGACGCCTTTGAAAGACTTCGGCGTCCAATACTGACGTTCAGTACTTTGGATAAAATACCTACTGTTTAAACTAAATAAACAATACATGTCTCGTACTTTTCTGGAACAGGCGAAACCTATGTACTGAAAATGGTATTAAATACTACAAAAACCCATTAAAAACGTGTTTTTCTACTACACAAATGTAAAACATACTAACAAGCAAAGGTAAATTTTGAAAAAATCCTCAAAGAGCATCAGTTTTGAAACGTGGGTACTGGTGGACAAAATTTTAGAGCGTGGACATGTGGACATGTGCGGGCGGACGTGGACAAGATCAGCGTGGACAAACGTGGACGTGGACACTAAAATTCTTGTCCACTTCCAACTCTGAGACGTCTCTTGAGGGTGTGCATGAACCGGAAAAGGACAGAGCACAAAGTACCAAAGCACAAAGCATAAAGCACAAAGCACTGCGAGCATGAACCGGGCTTCAGTTCTCAGCGTTAAAAATGTAACGCTGGCATTTTTCAAAAACGGGCGCTTTTGCAAAATTAAATATTGTACTTTAGCTTGTGCTAGGAAAAAACGGCAATAATTTTTGTCATTATGTTATCTTTTTAACGATCCAAAGATTACGCAGTTTAATCCAATCTCTTACAAATCATACAAATTATACAAATCATGCCAAGCAACAACGCAAGCCATCTTGATTTTTGAAGAAATTATGAAATTCCTAGAATGCATGGTAAGGATGTTGTTGCCGGACCGGATTAAGATTGTCGGAACCGATCTCCATAATTTTATATTGTTAAAAAGATCTCATTCTATGTAACATAGTTGTTTAATAATTATTTCTGTACAATTTCCCTAGCTCCAGTCATAGTATCTAAGTAAGTACCCCGTTTTCGAAAAATATCAGCGTAGCACGTTTACACGCTGAGAAGCCCCCTCCCACGAGATTTCTGCTTTAATGTTTCGAGCATATTACAAGCTCAACACATTAGGAGGCGCTGAGTGTCCTACTCTTCCTACTATGAAATCCTGGTATAATAATTCAAAGTTACATATGATCAAATACTCAAGATGCTTAGTTATAGTTAGCTATATACTCTCTGTTAAAGTTTAGGTCGAAAAATTATTTTAGCAAAACAGAACTTATTTTGCTTTGAACATCGATTTTCAGAAACAACTCAATAAATTCGAGATTTTTGACAAAAAAATTACACTTCTGCGCAGGGACGTTTTTCTTAGTTTGAACTAAAGCTTTTGCAGTCATGAATAAACTCCATGCGAATTTGCAAAATTTTGTGTCACCACCATGCATTTGACGGGTGTTCTGATTCATTAAGAGCTACTGAGCAAAATCCTAAAAACCCTTCTGCCCAATATCTTCTATCTCATCACAGCACAGTACACAACTGAGTACACAACCGTGTACGCTCCTCACTTGTAATGTTTAGTTATTGAAACTCGTAAAATTATATCAGTTGGCTCACTGATAGCTTGAATACGTGCATGAACACGTACAATCGAATGAGCTCCGTACGGAGTACTCAGCTGTGGTGAGGCTCAGCCGTTGTGTAAATGACCTTCTTGATAGCTTACCTACACCGGATTGCACCAAACGAAGTATTCGCGAAAAGATTATCTCGAGATTAACTGCATTGCGCCAACTTTCACCCTTGAAGCTTAAAGTAAGAAAAAGTATTTGGACATACCCGACTATATGTTACCTATTTCCGGAGCTATATCAATTATTTTGATAGCGCATCTTGTAATACAGCATTGAAACACATAAAAATGTTCATACATGATTGTTGCCAATAATACAATTATTAGGCAATACATAGATATCGTAACATAAACTACATATATGAGTAGTGCATGCGACCTCTACCAGACTCAATTCTCACACACGCGGCTCATCAGTGGAGGAGTGTGGAATTCAGTTTTTTAAAATACTTTTACAAAATCCCCCAAAAATATATACCAAAATTAGTTTCGCCGCCGGTCGCCTCAAACTAGTGAAAGTTAATTGACACACATATATAAACATGAAACAAGAATTGTGTGACAACATAAAAACCTAAACAAAAACGTCTATTTAGAAATGTGTATCCAAGAATTTAATGGTGAAATGTCTAAAAGGTTATTAAAATTGTTGTGTTTACATGACTTCAAAAAGTAGCGTTTTAAGCTTCGTGTTTTATAATTCTTTTGTTTAAGCTTCAGACACACTTCTCTAGAAATTTTTAAAAAATCATCAGAATTGCTACACAAATTTGAAATTCTAATAATTTCATTAGCAAAAACGTTGTAACAGCAGAATTTGGAAATATTGCTATCTATTTCTGGCAAACTAACAGCGTTGAACGAGAAAAATTTTCTTTTATCAAAAACCGAAGTTATAAATTTTCCATTTTCTATGTTAATTTTTATATCTAGAACGTCTGCTAGTGAAAAATGATCATTTACTAAGTTCAGTTCTAGATCCGCTGGATAAATGAGTTTCCAAAGTTCTAAGAAAATTCCGCCATCATTAATAACCGTTATGTCGTCAATATATCGAAAAACATATTTAAGTAGTTCAAGCTTTTTATAATCGTTTCTATTAGTCAAAAGTTTAATAAATTTGAATTCGTAGTAAAACAATACAAGATTAGCTAAGAAAGGACCACAACTTGTACCCATCGGGATACCTATCTTCTGCCTAAAAACTTTACCACCTACACAAAAATATGCATTGTTTACCAACCATTTACACATTTCACAAAAGGTTTCATAGTTTACGCATCTACTAGATTTGTTTTCACTGAAATAAGCTGATTTAAAACCGAAATTTAATTTTCTTTGGTTATGTCCAAAAGCAATTTTAGCTATTGCAGTTATTGCTTCAATAATTTTGTCGTGATTTAAATTTGTATATAACTGCGAAAAATCGAAAGTATAAACTGATTTTGCTTTGTTTTGCATAGAAATTTGTCGTAAACAATTAACTATAGGTTTACTGCTATCAACTATCCAAAAAGGATTACAACCTCCATTACATCTAGCAATTGTGTTACTGTATGACTTCATTCTTTTTAAAATTGTCTTCAAAGAATAACCAATATCTCTAGATAAGCTATTAGTTACAGCAACTTTACTGGAAACAATTGTACGAAACTTAATAGGATTTTTATGAAATTGAATGAAAAAAGTTCATTCAAGAATGAAAAAAGAACTTTATGAAAAAGTTGAATGAATGGTAATTTTTTGTCCGAAACTTGTATATTATAACCAAAATCATTGCATTTTTGCAACAACTCGTTGATTATAGTTTCCTTGTTGTGACCCGATACTTCATAAGTGTCATTACCATGACTATTATTTAAACCAAGTTCATTAATCAAAATTTTCCTGTAAAGGGTTTTACAAATAAAAGCATAATTTTGTGACGCCTTGTCAACAGATGTAATTACAAATTTATTTTTTAACCTTTCCAGTTCATGATAGTTGAAATTATTTTCTTCTACCACACACGACTCGTTATTATTTTCTAATTCCTGTACCACTTCTCCGACCACAGACTGTATCCAAGGATAAAATATATCTTTATCCTTGAACTTATTTTTCTGCAGATATTTGGAAATGGCCGATTCTACTTCCTTAACTAACTCCGTGGAATTTCCTCTAGAAGGCAAGCGGTATTTTGTTCCCTTTTCAAAAAGTTTTCGTAAATTATTATCTGAGATTATATTTAAATCTCCCGTGACCACATGTCCATGAAAGTTGTCTTTGAACTTTGAATTAGCACAGTCACAATTACCTGAAAAATCATCATTCAAATTAACTGTATTAGCAAACTGTTTGTAGTTAAATACTTGACTAGAAAAAGGTCTTTCGTAAGAATAAATTACTTTAGGAAAACATTTTTTGGTATCTACGCCTGTAGGCCAACAACTTTGAACTCTAGTGTTTGCAAAGATTTTTGCAAAATTTATTTTATCGAATAATTTACTAGAATACTTTACAAAAAGTTTTGGCTTTGCTTTTTTACCAGCATTCTGAACGTTTACCACTTTATCTAATTTGTAACGAAGTAGATCTTTAACAATTTCATCAGCAGGTACAGTGTTTCTATTTAGTACATGCAAATATAAAACTTTAGCATCTTTATTATTTAAACTGAAGATTTTATTTACAATACACAATCTACTTTCTGCAGGACACGAAATAAAATTTTTATGTATCTCTTCTATGAATTTACGAGGATCCAAAGTTGCATTTGCGTTTATTTTTCTAAGAACACGAATTTTACTGCGTTTATTACCCACTTTTAAACGTTTATTAGAGTTACTGAAAACCGCTTGCTCAAATTTTTCTCCCCTGAGAACTTCATTAAGGCCGTACGGATATTTAGTTTTAAGCTCTCTGATCCAGAAAGCTTCCCGTTTTAATCTATTTTCCTTGTCCAATTTAGCGTCCCCCGTGGCATAAAGTTTTTCAAGAATTTGAACCTTAAAAGATTTACATTTAGATGAACGAAAATGCTGGAGAATAAATTTACATCCTCGATTATTAGATTCAACTGACCTACGATGTTGTCCTATTCTAACCCGTAATTTCTGTGAGGTTTCGCCCACATAACCGATATTGCACGTATTGCATTTTAATAAATAAATTAAATTATCCGAAGCACAATTTAATTCCTTTTTATCAGCAGATATTAATCGGTATCTATTACTGTTATAGTACCATGAAAAATTTCCGACTCCTATGATAGCAAGTCACAAAGTTTACAATTTGCTGCCCCGCATTTGGAAACTATATTTCTTATTGTATCCGACCGGTTGGTTAAGGGATTTCCAAAGTCCAAAGCCGAAAGTCCACCAGTGGGCCTTATATCCTGCTCCCCCGCTACAGAGGCCCTGGAGCCATTATGGTTATGGTTGACAGACATGATAAGAGTGAAAGGTGTGTATGTACCTCATACACAAGGTCCAGGTAGCCAAAAATGTTCCATGGTCAAAAGGGTACTACCGGTCGGATACTCATTATACAAAATAACTAAAGATTTGCTTAGTATTAAGAAATACACATACAATTTCTAAAATATACGCTTTAGGCTAAAGTAACGTACTTTACACATACGTTTACCAGAAAATATCCTACAGACAACACGAGGTCATCTAGTCGTTTAGGACGACGAAAGTCGTCAAGGTCGTAAGTGTGGTTCGTTTAGGACGACCGAAGTCGTCAAGTCGTTTAGGACGACGGAAGTCGTCAAGGTCGTAAGGACGACAGGTGTCGTCAAGGTCGTAAGTGTAGTTCGTTTAGGACGACCAAGGTCGTCAAGTCGTTTAGGACGACGGAAGTCGTCAAGGCGTTTAGGACGACAGGTGTCGTCAAGGTCGTAAGTGTAGTTCGTTTAGGACGACCAAGGTCGTCAAGTCGTTTAGGACGACAGAAGTCGTCAAGTCGTTTAGGACGACGGAAGTCGTCAAGTCGTTTAGGACGACAGGTGTCGTCAAGGTCGTAAGTGTAGTTCGTTTAGGACGACCAAGGTCGTCAAGTCGTTTAGGACGACGGAAGTCGTCAAGTCGTTTAGGACGACAGGTGTCGTCAAGGTCGTAAGTGTAGTTCGTTTAGGACGACCGAAGTCGTAAAGTCGTTTAAGACGACGGAAGTCGTCAAGGTCGTAAGGACGACAGATGTCGTCAAGGTCGTAAGCAAGATTCGTTTAGGACGACAGAAGTCGTCAAAAAGTTTTTTCAAAAACCAAGACTGCTTAATTTGTAATTATAAAATTATTGGCAAAATATAGATGACTTACTAAAAAGGTAATTTAGTCAAAAATTAAACCAGAAAAAGGTTGAAAACATAAGATGTAACGAAAACAGTTATTGGGTATGGTACTCCTTGTTTAGACGTCTATTATCAAGCTAAGTAAAAAATCAATGTTCGCGTGAGTTAAAAACATGTACATAAAAGTACATAAATTACATAAAGTACATAAATGTACAAGTGTGCGGTTACTCACTACTTATGTTTGCATCAGCCATAAAGACGACCACTGATCGTCATGCCTTTAGCAAGTCGTTCCTGGACAACCGAAGTAGTTCCAGAAAATCGACCAATGGGAACGCAAGCAAAAAATACGATGTACAGCTTAATTATCACAAAGGGCATTTTATGGTACCCGATAGCGTATTTAAGCTGCTCATTTAGAGTTCGTATTTCAGGTAACACAGATGAGGGCCCTGTTATGTAACTAAGTTAACTAAAAAATGGACACAACAAGTTTTATTACATGCATAACAGTACGCTTTGTATTCTAATTGTATGAAAGCAATTTTCATGACTTTATCCTTTTTGATTCAGACGGAGCATCCATTTCCAAACAAGAAGAGCACAAATTAGATTGACCTTGCTTCCTTTGTTGCTGAAAGTAGATAATAACAAATAGTAATAACATGGCATGAAGTGCTATTTTCAATGCCATTTCTGGAATACAAGCTGAAATTTACTACAGAGAACAAAACTGAGCTAGTGAGCTAGTTTACATTAGATTGTCATCAAACCACGAAAACTTGTAAAATTAATTAATTCTTGGAGTTTGGAAATCCGTATCACGGTTGAACCTGACTTTAGTACCTACCTTTTTAATCTGTACAGAAAAGAATTATTTGACTGCAAGAAATCTTAGCTACCGATTCCTACATTGACATAGGCTAAATCATTAAATCAATCTATTTAATTACCATTCGATCTGCCCTAGTAATAAACTGGCCACAACTTGAACATGTTGCAGATCGTTGACGACGATGCGAGGCTCTCTGACTGCCAGAGGCAAGTTTAGGCGGCGGAGGCACAACTTTTCCTTCTCCGCCGCAATACAGAGGGCAGAGCCAAATACCGCTGGGCAACTCATTCAGACCTACACAAAAGGTATGATAGCCTCGATCACACTTGTCACAAAACATCATCTTATCCTGCAATTAACAAAGCAACTCCAGTCCACAAAAAACTAAGATTAAAATATAACTTGGTTTCTAACATCATGAAAAAATCCTTTCAATGAAACTAGTACAAAGCTCCCTAAATTTTATCATAAACCCAGAGATTTCGGTTTGGCGTAGAATTCCGAATCGATAAGTTTTGCAAACTTAGCAAAAACGCCCACTTTGACAATTTTTGGGTTACATGCGAGGAGTTACGAAGGCATTTAGGTCCCCTCCCCCAGATATAAAAAATTACCTTGCAGCCAAACTCAGTAGTAGTTTAGCGAAACAATACGGAAAGGGAACGCCGTACGTATATAAACACTAAACACAAACGTCAAATCAAAGCAAAGGACAGGAAAATTGCACACAAAAAATTAATGCACGAGCTTTTCACTGGGATATAGTTAAGAAAGCCCCAAATATAAAAATCAGTACTGTACCTACCTCCTTATCTAACGTAGAGCAAACAGAGCATGGCTTGCAATCCATACATTCCCAAGCATAGCTTTTGGCACATTCAAACATTTCTTTGCTCATTTCCATACAAGAAGGGTGCCCTAAAATGACAAATTGGAAGTGAAATACTGATCTAGTTCGATATTTTTCATTAGAATTGTTGGCCGGCGATGTACCCACATCTAGAGTTGTCCTCGATTCGTTAAAAAGGGGGCTGGGCCGGCCCCCGGCCCCCCGAATTTTGGGGGCTGGGCCGGGGGCTGGACCACTACTTTGGGGGCCAGCCCAGGGAGCCCGGCCCCCACCCGGACCCGGCCCCCGGGGCCGTCCGGATGGACGGCCCCCAGTCGGCCCCCGGCTCAGTGAGTGTGTGCTTTCTTAGGAAGAACAACTACAGACATTGTTTTTATTTCCTATCCTAAGAAAACCGTCTAATTACTAACAAAAATGAAGCAGTACAAACAAGCAACTCGGATAATGTTATTGCCATTACAGACAGGTTAAACAAAAATTCAATGCGATCGCAAAACTGAACCAAGTCGTTAACCTGCAGTTGGCAAAGGCTGACTAAGACGAAGCAACTTCCGCAACTGAACCATGTTTGTTTCCTATGTGATTGTCCTTTACTCGACTCAGCTCAGCTAGAGATGACGGCACGACAGCAAGCTTAGTAGGCTGTAGACTTCAGCCAGGCGTTCAAGACCATACTTATAGAAAAAGGTTGCAGAAACATTGAGAAAACTTTGTGTATACATCGTTGTTATGCGTTGGAGTAAAGCGCAAGAAGGCGTGCAGACACATCAGGTATATATGTGTACTGGTGGAAATAGCAAATCGTTTATGCAGAAACGTCAAACTTAGAATGGTTTAGGGGCCGGGGGCCGTTCCGGGGGCCGTTCCGGGGGCCGTCGTTGCGGACGGCCCCCGGGGCCGTTGTGGGGGCCGGCCCCCAAAATTGGGGGCTGGGCCACGGGCTGGCCCCCAATTTTAAGAAGGGGGCTGGGCCGGTTGGGGGCCGGCCCCCGGGGGCAGCCCCCCGGGGGCCGGCCCGAAGTCCAGCCCCCGAACAACTCTACCCACATCATATTATATATTATATACTGTTTTGTGCTAAAATTTTTGCAAAATGTACCGAAAATAGCGCAAAGTTTCTACCTGGGGCCGAGCAGACACACCAACAAACAACCCAAAAGAAACAACAACAATCTTCCACATTTAAACGCAAGACGATTTCCTTTAAAACTGTTTTCCATTCAAGCATTTCTGGGGCCGATCCTATCAAAGGTTTCAATCCGTGTTCAAAACGAGATCCAAAACTCAACCCAGATCCTACCATTATGGGGTTGACTTAATCCAAGTTTTTAAAAAGAGATGTAATCCGGATCGACCACTCAATTCCAGTTCTATCAATGAATCCGGATCGAAAAATTAGGATTGAAACGGGATTGGATCTGATAAATTTCAACCCTCCTAGAGGAGGTGGGTTTAGATTTCAATCGGTTTTTCTTAGGCTTAGCTTTAAAGATTCAACTAAAAATAGTTGGCTGAAGTTGGACCGAAATCGAACCTGTTTTAATAGGACCAGATTGAATCATAGTTGATTTAATTAACGAAGAATTAATATTATTGAATGAAAATTGGGTTGTAAGCTCTGGATCCGGATTAGGCTAATCCCGATCCAAAAATGTTGGATAGGATTGGATTCAAAACGGGATTAAGCCAATCAACAAATTTTGGGATTGAATCCCAATATCAGTTAAATCCGGATCCAACTCGACCACATATTGATAGGATCGGCCCCTGGTGTCCCTTGTCCAGCGCTCCCTCTACTGGAAGTACACGAGACGAGATATGATAGCAGCATCTGCAGACTAAACATCTTTTCCATGAGGTACACAAGGACAAGGGGTGCGATGGTCAAAGAAGACAGAAAGGAAACCCCAAATCGTAAACCAAAATACAGGTGATGTGGAGAAGAGATATGAAACTATAATAATATGAAAAAGCTATATAGTAGAAAACGTAATGAAAGCCGACGACTTCCTTTTAAAAATTCTAATTACAGCTTTTTCATAATATTATAGTTTCATATAATCTTCAACTATTCAATGTTTCTTTGTCAGTTTCATTTTTAACAGTTGAAAGATTTTAAAAGTTTACTTTACCGCAACTGTGGCACTGCGCACACTCAACATAACGATCATTAGAGAAGAGATCACGTTCACAGAAAGCACAGTGTTCACCAGTATCCTGAAAACAAGATTAGATGCAAAATACAGTTCTGGTTTGAGGTGCTAGGACTAGGAAGGAGGGTGGGACGATGCTGTGACACAAGTCTCTGGGGGCCGTGAGGAGGTTCACAGCGATGATCATAAACAGGAAAGAAGCTAGTAAAATTAGAACCGAAATTTCCAGAAAATGTAAGCTACATTTGTATACCACGACGTTTCCAGCTTAGCAAGCTCAGGATTCACTCCAGGGAGCCTACGAGCCTATGACTACTGCATGAGTTATATACGTACTTTGGAATTGAGAATATGCTGAAACGACTAAAATAAAATTTTTCTAAACACGACTAGTCGGCCGTTAGGCCCATGTCAAGATAAAAGTCACTTTTTGATGCGTTCTGATCTACCACTTGATTTTTTGAAGCTTTTATTTTCATGGGGGTTCTTGGGGTTCTGGGGGTTCTTAACTTTTCGAAGAGACTTGATCCATGACTACATATATTTTGTTTCAAATTTTTGATGGGGGTTCTTGGGGTTCTGAAATTTTTTCAGGAGATTTGATCCTCTACTGCCTAGTTTTAAATGTTTGCTGGAAGTTCTGAGGGTTCTAGAGTCCGGGTGTAGAGATTTGATCTATAGCTATGTTTAGCTTCATTTTTTGACGGGGGTTCTGGGGGTTCTTGGGGGTTCTTAACTTTTCGAAGAGATTTGATCCATGACTACATATATTTTGTTTCAAATTTTTGATGGGGGTTCTTGGGGTTCTGAAATTTTTTCAGGAGATTTGATCCTCTACTGCCTAGTTTTAAATGTTTGCTGAAAGTTCTGAGGGTTCTAGAGTCCGGGTGTACCGAAAAGTGTGCACGTTGTCTGGGCTTAAATTAAGGACGAACTTGTTGTTCTTGTCGTCAGCTTTCGATTGATAACCATATTGTGGATATTGGATGTTTCATACATAGAGTTTTCAGTCCAAGTTTATGAGAAAAGCCAGGAGGACCCCCCCCCCCCCAGTACACCCCGGTTATATGCTACAAATTTGATGACTGAGATACATATATACATATTATAAACATATCATGTCTGCTGAAGTACCTGCTGAAGGAAAGGATCCGCAACGTAGTCACGTACAAATCAAAGTCCTGGATGCAAACGCATGAAAAAAATTTGAGAACCTCCTTTTTTTCTGATGGGGGTTCTGGAGGTTCTAACTTTTATCTTGACATGGGCCGACTAGTCTTGTGCCGTGAAAACCTAAGATAAACAGTCAGACGAACTGGCGTACAGCATGGATGAATTCTGGTGCGCGTAAGTATTCGTTGCCACAGGGCAGCCGCTCTAGTTCGGACCGCAGTCTTTGGAAAGCAAGAAAACTCTTCCTTGGAAACAGTGGGAAATATCATACGCAGCCATTATTACCAACTCCCCTGACAATTTCAGCTTTATTTATTTCAGGTCTGTTTATTGCCCATTCTTTCAATCCTAACTTTAGAGGAGCTGTGTAACGGGGGTTTTGTTTAATCTTAAAATTTATCACCGCACGGCCGTATCTAGTCAAGGACCTACCTCCTA
Organism: Trissonchulus latispiculum; assembly: GCA_030248195.1. Taxonomy (NCBI): domain Eukaryota; kingdom Metazoa; phylum Nematoda; class Enoplea; order Enoplida; family Ironidae; genus Trissonchulus; species Trissonchulus latispiculum. Next base: position 23,038 of record JASAND010017642.1, read on the forward strand.
CTAAGCACTACGTCAGTCCCACGTACTGCACAATTTGCTCTGCTAAGCAGAGAGCGCCCTAAGAAACGCCGCCGCTCTCAACAATTCACTTTACTCCGACTGAATTTACTTCGACGTTCAAAAAATACAATCTGCTAAACTTCAGCTGCACCGACTAACAAAAAATATATTTTGACTATACTCACTTTATAACAAAATTCAGCTATACAAAAACAAAACGTTTAAAGTTTAGAAAAGAGAAGGGATGTTTTGACTTGATGAAAAGTTTACCCAAAGGTTAGAAATTAGAGAAAGAAGGGAGTAGATAAATTTTAAGATTAAAAAAACCCACGTTACAGCTGGAGAGGCTATCCAGAATGTACAAGTTTTGAAAATTTAAGGTGTACGCACGCTGACTCAGGATACTCGGGCGGAGTTTTAAACAGCTGAGCCAATATGGAACAGTCATGACCCTTATAAACTGCAGGTGAACAAAGAATTATAATTAGTTGGTCTTGTCAGTGCTACTGCATGGTTTTCAAACCTGGAGCTGTGCGGATTCAGGTCATCAAAAAGCTTGGAAGTATATATTTCAAAACTGGTGCTGTCGTCTTCTGAAATCTCCCCAATAACGAGTGCCTATTACTGTCATTCGTGAGCCAGGCAAGGTCGCTTACGTCACAAACAATACGAACTGTTTATGAATCATCTCCCAAAAACTGAAAATTGATATATTCATAACTGAACTAATTAATAACAGTGATTGTAAAGAGCTGTTACCTTTCCTCTATCAGTTGACGGTGCTTCGTCGACCAAACCTGGTTCCAGCGTTTCTTCTTCAGTATCCGTTTCAGGAGGCTAAAACGCAAAGTAATGCAGAAAACAAACATATCATTTGTCCGTCCCGTATTCGCGTTACCGCAGAAATTCAAGTTTGTATAGTTTTTAAATTGAGCCAATGGCAACACCTGAGAGATAATGTAGGCAAAATCTTAGTGAGAGACAGCGAGGCCAACCTTAACAGACTTGCACTTGCTTAAAATTGACGGCTCCAAGTCGGTAGAAAGATCAACAACTCGCATGCTTTAACAACACGACCCAATTATAAATCAATATAAAGGTTGACTCCGACGCCGTGCTTATACATAGCTAGTTGATGGGATACTCGACAGCGAGTAGTGCAAAAGAAGATAAACAATTTTTCATTGATCAGAATGTACATAATATAAAACGTACGTCTTCAAGAATTTGCTCCGCAAGAAGAGTAGGAGACATGCTGGGTAAATATTCCTGCTCCTGAAGTACAGTGTTGAGAGGCAGCTGCTTCAATTCGTCAGAAGTATAACTAAAAAATATTATATAACTAAAATATAATATATACATATATAATATATAATATACTAAAATATATAACTAAAAAAACATTAGTTAGTAGGTTTTATCAGACAGAGAAATGGCGTCAAAAACTCACTTCACTGTAAAGAAAACTAGCTTTTCCTGCAGGGGGTGGGGCGGCCTTCCTGCTTCGCCAGATTTCTAGGTCTTGTTCAATATTTTTAGCTATGTATATATCTTAAGCTTAAACTTAAATTAAAAATAGTTTTTAGCAGCATGCTATTTTTAAACAGTTTTCGAAAATATTTCACCCCCACAGTTGGGATGGACGAGTGGTCTAAGGCGCTGGTCAGAACTTCCGATCTTACGGTAGGTGGTTCGATCCCTGGAGGCCACAAAGCTTTCTAGACTCTAGCCAACCCAGCTATCCATCCTTAACTGGTCGGTAAATGGGTACCACTACGGTGGGAAGGTAACAGGAGTCTGTGTAGAAGGGCCGGCCCCCCCTTCCACGGATGCAGTCATCATTTGAGGTGGCACTCCTTTCTCTACGGCTGAGAATCCGGGGATGAGCACCGGCACCCCATGTCCTGTGGCAGGACGGAGATATCTCCTGGGGTAAGCCTTTACCTTTTTTACCACAGACCTCCTCTCAGCAGAAATATTAGCCTACGAAATAGTAAGGAAAAAAAGCAGCGGACAGTTGATCTTTTGCAAATGATTTTCTGGTAAACTTCAGGGGTACAGACAATGCAAAAATGTGGTACTTCATCAAAACAAGGGTTGGGCATTTTTTGCCGGGGGGGGGCCCTCTCCCGAAATTGGCCTTCCCCCACCCCAAAAATGCCTTCCCCCCGAAATCGCCTCCTCCCGGAATTTTTGTTCCCCCCGGATTTTTTGGGGGCCCAAATTTTTGCCAAAAATAGGCAAATTTTCCGGCTTCGCCGCAGATAGAGAGAGAATTAACCAAGGTCCCCACACCTCAGCTAAATGTTTGTGCCGAAGAAGCCCAGAAGACGCACATCCAGGTCCCTCTGCAACAGACCACTCTGGGAACAGCCAAGGCCCCCAGCGGTCAGACCCAAACCCAGCCTACTGGACTATGCCGGGTTTTTGGTGAAGGGTGGTGCTGATCCGGCCAAGCATCACCCAAGGGCAAATGAAGGGCAGCCCATTCTACGAACTTTCTCTATTATTGCTCTTCTACTGCTCTTAATGGCCGGTGACATCCATCCAAATCCGGGACCCCCCAAGCCAGCCCCACAGTACCCGTGTGGGAAATGCCACCTGAATGTACCGGGGCACCACTGGAGTGTGTCGTGCACAGGCTGTGGTTTCTGGTTCCACCGCCAATGCGCAGGCCTAACCCTGGAAGAAATAAAAACAATGTTTAACACCCAGGCCAGCTGGATCTGCGAGGATTGTGATACACTGCAGGTTCCTCCATTCCCTACCACAGCCAGTTACCATCCTACTACTCCGGCAACAACTCCTAGCCTGTCCCCTCCCACTCCTCTCAACGCAGGAGTTACCCCGCCTGCTGATGCCCCCACAATTTCAATAACTACATTGGCCGCAACCACTCTGGCCAATCCTACCCCTGCCGACCCTCCTACTGCAGGCAGGGATTTCCAACACCCCGCCCAGGCCCATGCCCGTACCCCTGCTCCGGCTTCACCTTTCCCTCAAGCCCAACCTACGTCGGGGCTAACCCTCCTACAGTGGAACTGCAGCAGTATCAAACAGCGACGTCTGGAATTGGAAAAATTCCTTTTTGATAGCCAGGAACGGGGCACAACAATCGACGTCGTGCTCCTCCAGGAAACTAGGCTCCAAGAAACTCACAGCTTCTCACTACCGGGTTACTCGATCGTCCGGAAGGACCGGACCCGCGGCAGACGAATCAATCAGGATGGTCCACCTACGGGCGGTGGACTCGTCACAGCAATCAAACAGGGCCTTACTTACTCAGTCGACCCTGGACCATGGGTGGACAGCCAAGATGATGTCACGGAAGTTCTTGTTTGTTCCATCCATCTCAAAACTCCTGGCAGCAGGAAACCTACAGTCTATCGGATAGCCAACGTTTATGTTCCTCCCATACGGCAAGCAGCGGATGATGATAGAACGCTAACATTTGATCCGTCCAAGCTACCATCCGGCAATGATACTATAGTTGGAGGGGACTTCAACGCACACTCTGCCATGTGGGATGCCAATATGGATACCAACCGTGTCGGTGCCCTGCTGGAAGAGTGGACGGCCGACACGAATATGATACCTGTAAACGACGGTTCACCAACCAGGAAGGATTATCGCACCGGCAGTGAAGCTGCTCCCGATATTACCTTCTGCCCAGCTGCCATGGACGGTCGTGTTCAATGGAAAACTGCACTGGATATCGGATCTGACCACCTTCCTATCCTGCTGACTGTACCGTTTGAAGCGAACTCAACTGACACTAGACCTCACATAGCGGCCAAACCGTCTCTGAAAAAGGCGGACTGGCACAGATTTCGGGAATGTCTGGATCGGGAACTCCAGAACACCGACTTTCTCTCGACAGATAACTGTCATCTTGCTGATCAGCTATTTGCCCGCGCCATCAGAGCAGCAGGAAAGGACGCAATCCCCGCTGGACGAAGACGTCGCCCAAAACCCTGGTGGACCGAAGAAATTGAAGAAGCAGTTAAAAGGAGACGGGAAGCCAGAATGGTGGCAGCCAACGGCGAACAGGAAAGATCAGCTTGGATTCAAGCCTCCAGAGAAGCTAATGATCTCATCAAGAAAACAAAAGCAGCTTGGTGGCAAGCCTTTTCCGGCACTCTCAGCGTTTCCACCAACCCTACCAAACTCTGGGCCACAGTTAAATCTATGGATGGAAGATATGCCAAACCTGAAGGCGCTGCACTTTCCACTAATGGAAAGACCTATGTTACGGATCGAGAAAAGGCAAACTGCCTAGCTAAACAATACTCCAAGGTCAGCAGGCTGTCGGTGGAAAAGGCGGATAGAAGCAGGATCAGACACATAATGGACTCTCACCGACTCCCAAATGAACTGAACTGTGACTGCTGCCAACCGATCACCGAACAGGAGCTCCGTGCTGCTATATCCCTGGTGAAGAAAGGGAAAGCTGCCGGAGCTGACGGAGTTTTACCAGATATGCTTCATGAACTTTCCACCTTAGGCTTCCAGGCTCTCCTCCACCTAGCCAATCTTAGCTGGAAATCCAAGCAAGTCCCATCTTCATGGAGACATGCCATTGTTATTCCAGTCCTGAAGAAAGGCAAGCCACCTACGGATCCTGCCTCCTATAGACCTATTAGCCTCACCAGCTGCATTGCCAAAACAATCGAACGTGTCATCAAAAATCGCCTCTCATTCTATCTGGAAAGTCACCATTTACTCACCCCGTGCCAAGCTGGATTCCGCCAACACCATTCCACCGAGGATCAGATCCTGCGCATCGTACAGGATGTTGCGGATGGATTCCACGCCAGACCACCTAAACGAACGGTCATGGTGCTGGTGGATTTTGCTAAAGCTTTTGATACTGTCTGGATACCTGGGCTCATCCACAAGCTTGACCGAATGGGAATACCCAACTGCCTCAGACACTGGATCGCCCAGTTCTTGTTCGACAGAAGAGCACAGGTGAAAGTAAATGGAACGCTTGGCAGAAGTTTCCAACTCAGAGCTGGAGTCCCACAAGGAGCAGTCCTATCCCCGACTTTATTCACTATCTACATAAATGACCTGGTGGATCGACTGCCCCCTGGCGTCAGCGTAAGCTTGTTCGCTGACGACTTGGCTGTGTGGACCAGTCACCATAAGCTAGCCATAGCGGAAAGAAGGATCAACGAGGCAATGGAAATTATCCGAAATTGGGCTGGATTCTGGAAAATGACGGTGAATGCGGATAAGTGTGAGGCAACCATCTTTACAACAGATCCGCACGAAGCCAGGTCAGAAGTCGCAGTTGTCTATGGAAACCAGACTGTGCCCTTCAACGCCCATCCAACTTTCCTTGGTGTCACGTTCGACAGAAGGCTCACCTTTCGAGAACACGTCTGCCGCATGAAGAAGAAGCTACAGGCCAGGCTGAAGATTCTATCTACGCTCACAGGAAAGTCCTGGGGCATGCAAAAAGAAGGCCTCAGAACTGTATACCTGGCTTTTGCTAGATCGGTCATCGACTACGCCTTTACTGCCTGGGAACCTGCTACTGCCCCTTCCACACTCAAACAGCTGGAAACTGTTCACAGCAGAGCAGCCAGAATACTCACTGGCTGTACCAGAACAGCTCCTACTGATGGTGTTCTGTTGGAGGCTGATTTGCTGCCGCTGTCTGAAATAAGAGATCAGAAACTCGCCATTGCATACCTGAAGTCAACGACCCTGCCCCAGAGCAACCCCAGACGCCAGGTTGCTGATGGGCACCAAAGACAGCGCCTAAAGTCCGTCACTTCATGGCGAGAAGCAGCGGAAAAACTAGACACTGTACAAGAGCTTCATGAATATCCTTTGGAAACAGTCAATCAAGATCTCAAACCGCCTTGGCAAATCTCAAACAGGCCAGTGGTAATCGATGAATCAGTCCTGGCAAAGTCGCTACAGCCAGATCAACTGGTGGAGTACTTCCAGACCTGCCCATCGACTCTCCAGTGGAAACCTAACGTACATATATGGACAGATGGCTCAGCAGATGGAGGAACCGACAATGGAGGCGCTGGAATTAAAATTCAGACGGACTTTGGACTCACTGCTAACCTGTTCAAGGCTGCCGGAAGATACTGTTCGAGCTACAGGTCCGAGCTAGTTGCAATCAGGAAAGCACTTAAGTGGTGTAAACAGCACTTGGACTGGCTCCCCAGAGATCCGAAAATCCTCCTACAGACTGACAGTCTGTCAGCATGCCACAAACTAAGGTCTCACCTGGGCAGCAGCCCTGAACCTATAGTCGGTGAAGTTCTAGCCCTAATTGATGAAATCAACTGCCCAATTGCTATTCGCTGGGTACCGGGCCACACCGGTATTCCCGGCAACGAAGAAGCTGATGATCTTGCCAAACTTGGCAGTGGTCTTCCTCAGTCCGAAGTTCCGCTGGACCAGTCCTCAGTTAGAAGCCTCATCTTCCGCCGAAGTAAGGAATCCTGGCAACGCAAGATTGCACACCCTGCTGTAATCCAAATAAATCCGGCCAAGAAACCTGTTCCTGCCCGGTTTGAAAGTGGCCTATCTAGGCGGGAACGCGCAGTCCTCTCTCAGCTGAGAGCTGGGGGACATTGCCCACTTCTGAGGTCCTATCGGCACAGAATTGGCGCCGACAGCAGCCCTATTTGCCTAAGATGCCGGGAAAAACCAGATGACCTAATCCATCTTCTCATCGAATGCCCTGCCTTAGTCCCGGCCAGAACCAGAACCATGGGTTTGGGTCCTGACCTATCATGCCTGTCCAGAGAACCCAAAAAGGTGGTCCAGTTCCTGAGGGAGGCGGGGCTCCTCCGTCCCCCAGTCTATGCCTAGCGACGACTCCTGAACAGAGAGAGAGCCCTACCTTCTGAGTAACAAGGAGATACTGAGTAGGGGAAAAGGCTTGCTTTCCTCCAGTTCCAGGCTGCAGAAAATGATGCATAGAATCGTTGACTGCCTGAGCGTTGATCAACTTTTCAACAAAAAACAGCCAAGACTCCAGAAACTCTGAGAATCCTTCTACAAAAATAAGAGGCAAATATTTATAAAACTTCAACGTGTACCAGCAATAATTATTGTACGTAATGTTAACCTAATTTCAACTAGGAGGTTATTACTAACGCAATTTCAGCTCTGATTTCTCTGCAACAGGAACCAGAAGAGGGTCAAATCAGTCTTGAAATAACTTCAACCATACACAACACAAAGCTATTAAATTTAAGTCAGTTGTCAAATCAATGACAAAAATTTGTATTCTTGACTTAAATTTAAAATTTAAATTTAAACTTACATTAAAACACTACCACAATACTGTAGTGTACAGTCATATTAATTAACTAACCCGGCAAATCGGCAGTACTCAAACTTTCTTTTAGCGAACTGGAACCGGTCATTGAAGTCAATACAATCTCCAAAGCTCTAAAACAAAAACCCACAAAAAGAATAGCTAAGCTAGAAATTAAATTTGCAATTTCTATACAAGCATGGAGACAGCTTACTCGCCTAAAAACAATAAAACATATCCCTAAACTCTAAAACATTCCTGCCAGCTTTTACACAGACCTAAAGACCGCATCCTGGGCTCCGGAATAGTAGAATTTGTCCAACATCAAGTGGTAGGCTTGCTTCTTGTCATCAAACAACAGCTGTGAGGCAAAGTGCATCATACAGACAACGTAAGTCATCCTATCAACAGAAATATGCTAATACATTAAATATAAGTATTAAACAAATTATCAAATCAGTATCTTACAACAGACTGTTTAAACGTAAGTTATCCTATCAATAGAAATATGCTAATACATTAAATATAGTCAAGCGGGAAAAAACCCACTTTTCTTTTCTTGGACCAGAACTTTCGACTGGTTTGGGTTAGCACGACTTTGATACTATATTTAATTAGGGTTTGCCCTAAGCTTTCGAATGAGGTATAGTTTGTCTCCCTAGACCCTGCCGTTATGGAGAAATTAAAGTTTTCCGTGTCGGGAAAAAACCCAATGCGGGAAAAACCCATCGGCGGAAAAAACCCACCCGGATTTTTTGCTGGAAGCGTGCCAGAACAATTTTGACGGTGCCATTCGAAAGAGCGGGTTGTTTTTAGTAGGTCTACATCGAAAAATACCAACATTTTTGAAAATTTTCAGAAAAAATTGAATTTTGAAAATTTTGTATGTTTAACACGTAAACATAGGCAAATTTTGGAAATTTTTAAAAATTGTTTATTTTTCGCAGTTTAAGCATCCTATCGTGTAGAAAACGTGTTTTTCCTGTATTTTGAGCCAAACTAGACCCATTTTAAGGCAAAAATAAGCATTTTTGGCCAAAATTGAAATTTTGGCTTGAAATGGCACCATGTCCGATTTAGACCCCCTGGACCACCCATAACAGAACGAACCCGGGTTAAACCTATACCAATTTAATCTATAGGCTCTATTAAACAAACATATGTATTAGTTTGACCTTTCCTGCTAACGGTTAGAAAAATATTCAATTTTGAAAAGTGGGTTTTTTCCCGCCGATGGGTTTTTTCCCGCCAACTCTAGGTCACCCCCAGGTCGCACCGGAGGGGTTAGAGCAGTGTGGCATATATCATCATGAAGCCCAACAGATGCCCTACACATACATACTATCCGCTTTGGTCTAGGTCTTTCCAGTAGTTCAGGGTGGCCAGCCAAAGTTTGCCAAATTTCGGCACTTGGACGGACCAAAATTTTCGAAAATTTCAAAGTCCCAAAAAATTTGCAGGGAAGCAGTGGGAACAACAATAATGCAGCCTCTAGGGTTATTTTTGACGCTCTTCAAGATAGGCTATTAAAATCCTATATAGCTCATACCGGTAAGCCCACACTGGAGGTGGGTTTTTTTCCCGCATATTCAAATGGGTTTTTTTCCCGCTTGACTATATAGGTATTAAACAAATTATCAAATCAGTATCTTACAGCAGACTGTTTAAATATAGGTGCTACAAGAATTTGCATTTGTCTTCTGACTGCGATCCAAACATCCCAATTAGCATCAAACTTAATTTTTAAGTTTAACTTCTTAATTTAATTTCTTAACAAGCAGTTTCGCAAACTTGATGAAAAATTCAAATTCACCAACAGAAACTATTAGGAGACAAACAGTTCCTCTTCAAATAGGAAGTACAAGAAGTTTTCACAATAATAAACATACCTAAATGGAATGTCCACATCTTAACGCAAAACGGCAGGAAAGTATAAATTCCAAATTTCTTACCACAGCTTTGGGAAGGAGGCTTTAGGATCAGGCTGCCATAGAATGGCTTCGGCAAACAATTCCATGATAGACTCGGCAAGCTTAATGCCCTGAATCAAGGGTGGCAGGGCAATCGGAGGATGACCACGACGGTGTCGAAGACCACTGCCCACGCACAGCTTCACCAGTACAGCGAACAGTTCCGTAACGTTGCGCCCAACTCTATAAATGCAAAACTCTTAAGGATACGAGTTGAAAACAATCTATAGAGAAAATTATTATTTACGATCAATTGGAATAAAACAGAAATCATGACAAGTATAAGCAAATCATAAGCAGCGACCTGCTCTCCACTATTATAATAATACAACGCCAACACTGAGTCCTACATCACGACCACTGGGATAATTTTTAATTGAGAAGATCAAAATATAATTAGATTAAAATTCTTCTTTTATGAATTTTATCGCATTTGGAGAGGTAAAGCCAGGGACAGGCAAAGGTGGCGGCACCATAGTCAAACAGAATGCCTAGTCGTTTGGGACTATGTACGTCTTCTAACCGGGGAGATATATTTAGGTCCACATCGTGTATTCTGATAATAGGGATGCTACAGAATTAGCATACTTTTCTTGTTACTAATAATACAAAAATAACATGAACTGTTATCATCATACTTAGAGGCAGCATTCAGCGAGGGCTGCAAAAGCTGTGCAATTTTCTGCTTTTCTTTGGTGGGAGGCTTCGGCGGAACTGCAGTCAGTGTCGAAGTATCATTCACGGAAGTTCTGGCAATTCCTTCGCCCTCAGCAGTCCCGCTCTCCTCCACATCCATGGCCTCATCTTGAACGCTGGCCAAGGCTTCTAAAAAATATAAGAGACAGTAGCCAATTTGCACACGAGCTATATAACAATATGCACGGTATATAATAGGTACGGTATGTCATCAAGGATATCTACCTACCTACCTAACTAAAATCTATCTAAAATGTTCAGAAATCATGAACTTTAGATGCCATACGGTTAAAATTATTTACTACACAATCAAATTAATACACACACAATCCATACCTACAATATTCTCTGAGATCTTAATGATTTATGAAATTTTTTCACGAAATCCCAGAAATGGTTACATAATTAACATCTCCAAAATCCTCTAACTAATGCTAAAGGTATGACCTCGTGGGCATGATCAGGTTTAAACTGATTTTTTTAAATGGGAGTGCTGGTACGTACTCCGCACATTTTTAAAAAGCTTCCAATTCCGCACAATGGGGTCTTATTAAAATATCTTTGTGTATGTACATCATAATGTATGCACTACATAAACAAGTGTTTCGTTTACAATAGTACAGATACGTATACGTGCCAATTTAAATTGTTTTTAAAACAGAACACGCAAAAGTAATCTTACGCTGACCGGCACAACGTAAAAATTAAAGTTTAAATTTTTAATGTTTATATATACATGCAAGAAACGCACATGTAAGTTAACAGCATACAATGAAAAGAAATAACGGCAAATAAAACCCAGTACCCTACTTATAGAATCCTATTTTCTAATCAGTCGTTAATCAGCAATCCAAGGTCAAATGTTTTATTCAATTTATGAAGGTTTTTATACAAAGTTAGTTCTTTTAAACCACAAAAACGCACACGTGAAGACCCTTACGGACAGGAAAGTAGTAATGCGATGTGCCAGATTACCCGAAATTCAGTCTATGTTTAATTTGAAAACACCATCAGTTTTTCTACGAATCTGCACATATAAATTGAGCACAGTAAGAGTTGACTACAAATTCAGGCAACCACTCCGATCCAAATTCTAATCGTTTTCTATTCTCCCTTCTGATTGCGCACAATTTACGCATATTTTATACATTAATATATAATTTTATTTAAAAGTTAAATATTATTGTCATAAACTCATTCTGAAAAGCCTTCAAATTGTACAAAGTCCACGTAGCAACGTTTAGAGTAGACTCAGGGTTTTTTTTTGAAAATCGGACCTGCGTAAATTTTGCGTATTTTTGTTTTCGAGTGCGTATTTTTAGTTTCGACTGCGTAAAATTACAAAAATCGCTTCTCAACGTTATAAAAGCAATAAACGCATTTACCGTCGAATTAATGTTGTTTTTAAGAGTTTTAAACAACGTTAAGAATCTTAGCTCGAGTTTAAATTGCGTGCTATCTCTGTGGTGTAAGAGTATGAATGAATAGGTGACGAAAAATAGAACCGCCGGGGGTCGGGGGGCCCCCCCCCCCCAGAAGTTGAAGAAAATTTTAAATTTCGGAGTAAATTTGCTCTTAAAACTTTGACTTCTTTGCCTTGAACTGTTTAATAGTTAAGCCAATATTTGGTTAGACAAATAGAGTTACTGTTCCCTTGATTGAACACATATTTAAGATTTCAATTTATATACTATATATATCAAATCAAATAGAAAGAAAAGCATCGCATGGTACAACGTGGGATTAGGCAGAAAGTATAATCAACTGTAGACGGAAGGAGAATCGAAGAGATATGTGGGGGGTCTGGGGGGCGGAAGCCCCCCAGAAGAAGCCAGAGCCCAAACTACGGTAAATTGTCTCAAGAAATTAATTTAGAGCACTCTAGAAATTCCTACTACCGAATTTTTCGGCTGCGTATTTCGGTGCGTATTTTTGTTTTTGACTGCGTATTTTTAAGCTCGACTGCGTAAATACGCAGTATTTTACGCAAAAAAAACCGTGCATTAGATGGGAAAAATCCCTCTACTACTAAGGAGAATTCTTTCAATGAAAGCACGGGGGCTTCCTATTATCCGATAGTTCAAATTGCATACAATGTTTTTGCAAGTATATACTAGTTTTCAACACAATAATTAATGTACTTAACTAAACTTGAAATAATTTTTCTCTGATCTTAATAAAAGTCAAAATATATATATTTGTCATTTGTTTTTAGCAAATTAATACTACATACATATTTATCAGCCATGTCAAAGCTTGGTATTGAAATAGCGACCGGAGGAGCCTTGACTCTTGGCGGTCTGGTCTGTTTTATGTGCCTGATGACGGCGCCGCTTATTTTCTACGAAGCAAACAAGCTGGAAGATGAGCTAGTTCGAGAAGCACAGCAATTTAAGGTATGTACATTTATTTAGACTTTGTCATTAGCATTCAACAATAACGGTAATCCAGTACAATTTCTCAGGTCACTACAACACTGTTCATAATATATCATCAGTTACTATCCATCCTAAATATCCTCCATCTAATAATATATCATTGTAGGGATGACAGTAAATAAATTGAGTTCACTTCTTTATCAGGTTAAGATGAGTACGGAACCTGCATGTAGTGCACAAACTTGACACTGTCGTCTTATATATATTCTAGGAGAAATCTGACAGCCTATGGAACACTATCATAGACTTGTCTGAGTCTCATCGCTCTCCTCGAAGTGGAGGTTTTACTACAGACGGTGCCGGAAGCGGCGGCGGTAGAGGTGGAGGTGGGGGAGGAAGCGGCGGCGGCGGTGGATCTGGTGGGGGAGGAGGCGGAAGCGGAGGAGGAGGCTATGGAGGAGGCGGAGGAGGGAGCAGCGGTGGTGGAGGAAGCGGTAGTGGCGGGGGAGGTGGAGGCGGTGGTGGAGGCTATGGAGGAGGTGGTGGTGGTGGTGGTGGCTGCCGTGAGTTTTACAATTCTTCGACTTTTAAATTCGTAGACACTACGTTTGTGTAAGGATAGTGATATAGGATGAATGAAAGTTTTATGCTGCGTTCATATCATGTGTGTTATAATAAATATCAAAAAAATCAAAAAGCATCATCATACATACAAGATCATCATCATACACTTAAACTATCGAGTTCAATAACACAGGAACTGCTAGATGTTGTAAAAAAATTAAACGATGCGTAGCTAGGGTATTCTTCTGAAATTTTTTCCGGGGGCCACCCGGGGATTTCTTGGAAGGGATTTCTGTAAAAATGAGCCAAAAGTGGTATTTTTGGCGTATTTTGCAAGTAGAAACGCAAAAAGTGCTCAAAAATGCCAGGGTTTAGGCTAAAAATAGTCATAGTAACAAAAAATCTTCGACGAAGCAGGAAAATTTGCCTATTTGTGTCGAAAATTTGGGCACCCAAAAAATCCCGGAGGAAAGCAAAAATGGGGCGGAAACGATTTCGGAGGTATATTCGGAGGGAGGTCAATTCCGGGGGCACCCCCCTCGTAAAAAAATACGCTGATGTCAGACAGTAAAAATTTTAATGTTAGAACGCAAATTTTAATTTTAGAGTGCAGCGCTGCGCAAGGTAGTGCTTGTCCACCTGGGCCTCCTGGACCACCAGGGTATGTCTTCACAATTATTTTTGGACTGCTACAACTCTTTCACTGCAGATACGCAGTGACAGACTAAGACAGACCTATCGTATTCCAACTAATGAAAATTATTTAATTTTGGTCAAAGTTAACTTCAGCATGAGTAACAGTCAGTTCTTGTGATAGATTCACACAGCAAAATGACAGAGAAACAGTATGTTGGCTGAAATCTTAATATAATCTTAATCTTAATAATCTTAGTCTTTAATTAGATCTCCTAAAAATGCAATTTTTCAAGTCGGGTATGTATTTGGTTTCAGACCTCCAGGGGAACCCGGTGATGCAGGAAGCAACGGACAAGCCGGAGCGGATGGTGCAGGTGCAGACGCCGGTCCAGCACCAGCTCCGGCTCCTTGTCCAGTATGCCCACCAGCGGCGCCTGGACCACCTGGCCCACCAGGTCCACCAGGTAAGTATATATACATTGTTTAGGTATGCAGATTTTTTATTTAAGAAATGGTATTCCTACACAACTACATCAGCAGTTATGACTAAAAACTCAGCACAGGTACCATTTGTTTGTATCTTTTCTTCACTAATGACAATAAAGCTGCATGAAGTTAACAGTGCTATCATAAGCTAAGGAAGAAAGGGCAGATAGAAATTGGTGTCTGCAATTAGAATATCGATAATTTACTTTTCATATTGTATACTTAAGAAAAGAGAGTTTAAACAAGTTGCTGAGGAGTATTAGTCTATTTACAGTGTTTTTGGATGCTACTGCTAAAAACTGAGCACGTATGTGCCAGAGAAAAAACTTTATCTGAGTAAGTACAGCGTGTCGGCACAATCATCTCTGAACCTTCACATTTCAGGTTCACCGGGCCAGAAAGGTCAGCCCGGAATAGCGCCACCACCTGCACCCCCGGCAGGTCCAGGTCCAGCTGGACCAGCAGGAACACCAGGTCAGCCCGGAAGCGACGGCCAGCCTGGAGCTCCTGGAGGTCCTGGTCAAGATGCCACCCAAAAGAAAGGACCAAAGGGAGACAAGGGCCAGCAGGGTATGGCGGGGGCAGCCGGACCGTCCGGCGGACCGGGTAACGGTGGAGCTGCTGGTCCGGCTGGACAAGCTGGCCAGCCAGGCAATCCAGGAGGTGATGGAATGAATGGAGCTGAAGGCATGCCCGGGAAGCCTGGTCCGGCCGGCCAGCCAGGCCACGATGCTGGCTACTGTGCCTGCCCTCCTCGTACCGGAACTGGATACCCGGCGGAACAGAACGGGGGAGGTAATGGTAATGGTAATGGTGGTGGGAACGGCTACCCAGGCGGAAATGGAGGAGGAGGAGGCAATGGAGGCGGCGGAAACGGTTATCCATCCAGCAGCAATGGATACCTCGTTGAAAAGCTGTAAATCAACATTTTGGTCGTTGTGTAAACAACGGAAACATTGCAGAGGTAACTGTAATGCTTCCGTTAATTTGCATATGTACGTATGTACGTATATATACGTATACGCATGCGTTTTGTAATAATACGTTTGTAAGGATATTTTCCATCAATAAAGCCGCATTTAGCACATAATAAAATACGTAACGTTTAAATCGTGAAAAGCAGGGAAGACTGCACGGCTATACTGTACGTATCTAAAATCCCCGAAGCGTAGGTAGAAACAAGGTGCGTGAACTGAAGTAAATGAATTACGAAATCTAAGGGAAAACATAGGTTAACAATAAAATCGAAGGAAAAACAGAGTCAGTGTCATAACAATGTCAATGTCATCAAACCGAAGCTGCAGCTAGGAAGGGCTAAAGCAAGCGTCCTAATGTCACTTGGACAAACACGTAAGATTACGTCACGATTTTGAGAAGTTGTTTTAGTTGTCTCTACTCGTATTCAACACCAACATCAAGTCACACAATAATTACAACTTATGATCATAGGTGTGGCTGGGCACAAAATCTGGGGGGGGGGGGTTCCGACGGAGGGTGGGGGGACCCCTCTAAATTTTCGATTTTATGCCATTTTTGGCCACTTTTTGGCCAAAAATCTGGGGGGTAGCAAAAATCTGGGGGAGTCGCCAAAATTTGTCATTTTGGTGCCCCCAAACACACCTATGCTTATGATTCGTATTTAAACACTATAAGACTCTACTTCGAGGTGAATTTACTGAGTAAGATTTGTATACTAAAAATAAACGACAACAAAGAAAGACGGATAAATGTATCCCCCCTCCCACCCTTAATAATGATAACTATAGATTCTTCTGTTCCTTTTAGAATTTAACACAATTGAAAGTTTAAGTTCAAAGGCCACAGAAATTTCATTTACATACCAGTCACAGTCATAACATCAGATTTGGCCGCAGCAGGCGTCTCAGTGACCTCCTCCGTTCTAACCATCTTCTCCAAAGCAGCCAGCTGATCCTTGGCAAAATCGCTTTGAATGGAAGAGGTGGCGGTGGAGGAGGAGGTGGCAACATCGTTCTTTGACGGCTGCTGCTGACCATAGCAAATGGACAGGATGATGGAACTTTCCCAGACCAGACAGCGATACAGTTCATGCAGACGTTTCAGAACGCCCATTCCGTGATCCAGCCAGTTCTGCAGCACTGTGACGCGTAGTTCGTTTTGAAACTGAAAGACAAGACAAGGGTGGCAGAATTTTTACAATCGCAAAAACGAAAAGCATAATGCATACGTGGACATGGAACCTAATATAATTTGTGATGCCTCTCCTGGCATTTTTACAGGAAGAGTTTTTAACTACTTTTTAACTTTTAAGTTTTTAACTACTAACTGTCAGCACTACACTCCAGTCCCAGTTCGGCATGGAAATTTTGAGAGTCACAAAAAGTAAAAATGTAGAGCACAACAAGATCTTTCGAATGAATATGGTCATAGCTATGCAGCTACTGTGTATCTGTCAGAATCGGCAAAAACTGCCCTGAACGGAGACGTCGAAGTTTTGAAGCGGGATTGCGCGGCGGGTATTAGAATGCTAAGTGTCATCAAATTTCGTTTTGATTTGAACCGTTAATCAACAATATATGCCCAAAAGAAATCACCACCTTAAGCCAAGCACTTTATTCCTATTTCATTATGGATGAAAGCATGTAATAGTAAGATCTGCACCAAACTAAACTCATTCTAAATTAAACTTGGTTCAACATAGAGCACTGGCGGATCCAGGATTTTGTGACGGGGAGTGCGGGTCCTCACTGAAGAGGTGTTGACATCGGGGGTCTGAGGGTCGGAGCTCCCCAGAAGTTGAAGAAATTTTTTGTTTTTGGAATAAAATCGGTGTTCAAATCGCTAATTCTTTCCATTTCAAAGAACCGCAGAAATTTTTAAAAAATTTTACGCATTTTTAGGCAAAAATTGAATTTTTCTACGAAAATTTGGACGCATTTCAAGCTTTTTTTCAAATACACTGCGAATATGCAGCTAAGAAGTAGAAAATTCGCGCCGAAGGCGCGAAATTTTTTGTTTTTGCCCTTTTTCCTATTTTTCTCCTAAATTTTCCTACCTTCAAATCGCGACGGAGGGTGGCCGCCCCCCCCCTGGATCCGCCCCTGACATAGAGATATCTATTTCTCAAGAATTTTAGTGTCTAGGCGTACCTGTGCAGACACAGCAGCTCTGCTGACAGTTGTCAACAGATTGATGTAACCCTGCAGTTCGCCCAGTACACGGAACATGGTAGCCGTGTCCGTGGAACCCTGCGGTTTGATCACCTCTTCCACAAGACGGGAGCCGCCGGGCGGGCCCATCGGAGTCAAAACCTTTTCCAGTCGTGGCAGCACATTCTGACTCAGCTGACTGAGGACTTGTTGTAGGACTTTAGGCTCACGAGACAACGTCTGTAATTAAGACAAACAAAATTATATAAACCTTAGACGTATAAATTTTCTACTTGAAAATCTACACTTACGTAAGGCTACATAAACACTCCTACTACAATTCATCTAATCTAAGCACTGCAAAACGCCTTAAATCCTTATTACCAGCCTTGAGTCTAAAGTAAAAATTAATCCATGCAAACTATAGGATATCCCTTCGAAATGAGAGTCATCATGCCTAAAAACAAATTGTCAACTCCAATCTACTCAATATTCAATTACTCGTTACAAGTTATAAGCAAACTGACTTACAAGAACAGATTTGGCAACACTTGCAACGGCCTGACAAGCAGAGGAGTTTGGAAATTCTGGCGGAAGATTAGGCAGGGACAAAACCTTCAACAGTGGCTCCAGTCCGCCCTGTTGTACAAATGCCCGACAATGGTCATCTGTGGCACTGCTGCTCAAAATTGCCTCCACAAATTTCATCTAAAAAAGCAACAAAACAAGCATATAATCTAAAAGGTCGAATTAATAGAATAGTCTAAAATGCGGATCAAAGCACAGACCAAACCATTATTTGCGTACTGTGTACATAAAAGGTACTACAAACCACTAAACAAAATAATCGTAACTTACCACATTGACTGTGTAGTCCAGTAATGGTATTTTCTTTTTCCCTGTGGATGTATCTTTGGTGCTAAAATTAAAGTACAAAAAACGGATTGTGTTAAACTCGTAGGCTTGGAAACATCTCACCAAACCCTCTTAAAAATTTCTCTAACATTCTCATTTATTTGCTTTAACTAAAAGCTATGCAACAACCACACAAAAGAGCACCCATAAGCTACACCTTAAAAATTAACATCAATTCTGAACTATTGATTGTCTCAACAGCCTACCTGTCCAGTCCAGACATTGAGGCCGTCTCAGCGTCCGGCTGCGGCGGTGTGAGTCTGCCGCCGCCTCGGTCCATACTGTCCTCGTCAAACTCCTCTTCCCCTTCGTCATCATCATCATCAGAGGAGTCTCGTTCAGCGCTGCTCGACGTATTGACGCCGTCCATCAGCATTTCCTCCACCTCCTCCGGACCCACAACGGCAGCGGCACCAGCACCGGGCGGTCCTCCAACCTCAGCCGCACCACCAGCGGCTGGTTCAGCGCCGTCAGCCGTTGGGTGTCGCTGTGCTCCGCCTTCCGCAGCACCGTCTGCCACTGCAGCACCACCAGCAGCGCCACCAGCGGTGCTGTCAGCGCTGCCAGTGCTGGGTGTCCCTGCGCCGGCACTGCTGTTGCTCTTCTGAATACACTCATACTGGGGATCAGTGCCCAGGACGCACAGCTCCTCCAACAGTTTGACCACAGACTTCATGGCTGACTGTTTCAGGGTGGGCTGATGACGCATCAGTTCGTCGATGGCCGTGCCCAGATTGACAGGCATGTACACGTCTGAAAAAAGCATTGTCGACAAAATGAATGTGATTCTGTGAACTACAAATACTTAATGCTTAGATGGTTTAGAAGCGTTTTTCAGGAGAAGTATCAAGTTAAATTTGACTCAATCCTTTTAATGAAAGCCTTAAAAGAATGTCAAGCTTGTGAGAAGTTAAACCCGTCAAAATAGTTAACTTAACTCTACTCTATCCTTTCCTGGTAAAAGACCATGTGCTCACTATTAGTTTCGGCAACAACTTAAGAATATGCCGACATTCTTCTGTTAAACAAAATAGGCCAGGATTCCACATGAACATTGTGCCGAAGAACAAACACAGAAGATCGAAAAGGAAATAAAACAATTGAACTGATATATACCTAACAGACTACCTCTCATGTCAATGAATGTTTGATTGGGACCACCCTTCTTTCGCATGGTAGACAGATATTCCGGAGACAGAAGAACTTTGAACAGTTTATCAAAAGGCTGACACTCAATGAATGAGTTCAAACCACGCTGATTCAAACAGAGCGCGGAAAATACTGTCGGCAGTTGACTTAGAATTTCACGATTTGCTGGAACCTAAATACGAAAAAACAAAATGGAGATATCGTATAAAGATTTGTTTGGCAGAAACGTTTGGCTCAAACACTTTAGTTCAAAACTGGCAAACGTCTTTGCATTCACTAATCAAAGTTTTTTAAAACTAGCGACTGCGAGACTGTGTTGCCCACCTGCATTTTCTGTTTAAGCCAGAACTTTATTTCCTGAAGCTTGTTAGTCATTAGTTTCTAAAATAGGTTCCTCTGCAAGTCGCTTTGTTTCATTCGAATACAATAATGATCGCCAGGATCCAGCAATTTTTCGTTTTAGACCCATTTTGCTGCATCAACGCATATCGAGTACCTTTATAGCAAACACCGGGTCAAAACACAATTTCCGTGCATTTTCAAGCCTTGTTTCTATTACAACTTTTTATTAACTCGTTGACACCTTTCAACTGATACCGGTGCGAGGTCGATCCATTTTTACCGATTTTGGGCATCTTTGCCATTTTTGTGGCCCCGTCACTCATTTCTGCTACACTTTGACGCTTTGGCCTTATTACAACTTTTTATCTACGTAACGAGAGCTTTCGAATGATACCCATATTGGGGGGTTTCCGTTACTTTTAATTTTGACCATTTGCAGCATCACCGTATCGAGTAATTGTACAGCACTATGGCACCCAGGTGTTTGGAGGGTCTTCCCACATTGGGTGCCACCATACTAGTAACATTTCAATATGCAAATGGTCATGCAAAATTTCAGGTAAGCTAGTTGACTGTACCTTGAGATATAAGCGGAAAATCCCTTCAAATGGCCGTTTTGGCCGTTTTTGACCATTTTTGGCCTCGTAACTCAAAATGAGTGCATTTTCAGACCTAGGTTCTATTACAACTTTTTCATTTCTCATCAAGAGCTATCGAATGATACCAAATTTAGACCATTTGGACAACTTTTTCATTTTTGGGTTTGCAGCATCAGCGTATCGAGTACTTTTAGCCTGAGTCGTGCGGGGTCACCAATCACGCATGCAAACCTCCAAATCAAGCCCTTCAAAATGAGGTATCAACCACCCCTGTACCCCTTACCAATCTCGAGTTGAATGGGGGGGACACCCATCTAAAAAGACGATATAAATGGTTGCCCTTTTTCCTTTGGAAAGGTGGGCAACACAATAAATTATACTGTTTAAAAACAAAGCAGCTTAATCTTTCGAATTCTTACATCTTTCACAAGTAGGGCATGCATTATTACATCGGTAATGCCCTTATCTTGTAGACTAGACAATTGGGAAGGTTCCTGGAAAATGTGGCCTGTGATCACACTGATTGCTGAAAATAAAAATTATAACTGACTAAACTCTGTAACACAAGTACATGTAGTCAAACATACGTATGTATATCTTTGTGACAAATAGCAGTAAACTAACGAGTTCATGAAAAGAAAAATTGTTCTCAAGTAGTATTGCACGAAAAATGAAACTAGTCAATAGGGACAATAAAGAATTGTGGGATAAAAACAATCAATCCTTCGAATCAGCTCCAAAAAAATTTATTCAAAACTTTCAATGAAAAATAGCTACGTATGTAAATATGAAACACACCTAGTACAAATAAATAAGGTCCATAGTAGTGAGGATTACTGATAATATGACGAAGATAAGAGGGCAAGACGCCATCAAACACTAAAATAAAACAACATGGTATATTAGCAAATAAAACAAATGACAATTTCGTAATTTCAGATATCGGATTTAAATGGAAATTTACGTACTTCAGGAAGCAAACCTTTTAATCTATTAAGCATAGATTCGACAAGTTTTCCAACCAATAAAAATGTCATACTGTAATCCAGTTAGTCCATATTGGAGTCGCTATTGCCCACAATGTTCACGGCTCTAAATATTTTTAAGTCTAATAAAATAGTAAGTTCCAACTTGAGAAGCAAACAACTAATAACGTGGCTCACGATGTCTAGAAAGTTCCGAAAACTGCGGATCATTGATGGCTTTCTTCAGGAAATTGAGCAAAGACTTAATCAAGGCAGAGCGTTCCGTTGAACAATAGACACCTGAAATAAATATTATAAACAAATAAAATTAAATTCACTGCGTTAGCACGAATTTCGAAAATAGCATTCTACCAAGATCAGGTCAAATCATTCTTATTAGTGATCTACCAGAAATTCTAGATGTTTGTTGACTGTTAAGCTTGCACAACACTGAATATTTAGTAGGAAAGCTACCACATTTAAAACTTTATATAACTTCATAAACTGCTTCAACTATATACCTGTCTTAGGTTTGTCAGACACTGTGATTGGTTCATCACCAACGGCCGAATCCAGGGAACCACCGGCCCCTCCCAGCATGTCCTGGTCATGGTGCGCAGACGCAGGAGGCTCAGAGGTACTCAGATCAACCGGGCCCGAGGGGGACAGGCCTGTGTCCATGTCCGTAGACGTCTGACTAGACATTGACGGTCTATCACTGACCACACCGGTGGCAGAGGAGGAACGTCGAATCCGAATCTCATAGGGCTCTTCTCGGCGAGAGATTTCCACCTCACGCTAAAACGGAAGAAAACAGTTCACAAAATAAGCATTATACAATCAAAAAAGCAATTCTTAATCACCCAATGATGAAGAAAAGAGTGAAGAAGGACACCATAAACATCTTCAAAAACGAAGACTGTTTCATGTTAAAAAAACTTTCTCACAATTTAGTCAAAACTGGCGCTAACTTACACCAAGTCTGTTGACAATGGTCTGCATGCCGGACAGGGTCTGGAAGGTTTGAACGTCCACATTGGTGATCAGATCCAGTATGCGAACACATCGAGTCACAAACTACAAAAACCATCGCATGACCATTTAGACATGACTTGTATTGCATAAATATCCGTAACAAATCCATGCTTAGAAATACTTCTGAAAATGCTTTAGATTTTCCAGTTTGTTTAATTTCAATTTGATGAAATTAAAATTTATATACTCCACACAAAAGCATTTTCTCTTCACTGGACATCGTACGCACTGAACTGAGGAAATAACGCAAAATCTGTTAGTCTAATTCTTCTCCAAAGGAAGTGGTAGCCTCAATTTTCTAATCACTTTCTAGTTTTTTACAGATAATCAGCTGACTACAGTCTAAACTAACCGTAGGGACCTCTGTATCGGCATCGTAGTTGACAAAGGCAAGAAGGCATTCAACGAGACCGCTGGATACCAAAGCTTCTGCTCCTGTACACAAAATATCAAATATAAAACAAAATTGAAAGTACAGAATATTTTTATTCAAAACAAAACTATTAGACAAAGAAACACAACCACAACTACCCCGGCAGCACATAACAGGAGTTGTTCTTATCAACCTTACGGATCAACCAGAATAACGCTTTCCACATGTTATCACTTTTTAATATAATGTAGCCAACAACAACAACAACGACGTACCATTATCATAGCTTGCCATATGATACAAGAGGGAAAATAAGGCCACAACATTCCGCTGATTTACTGACTTCATAGAAGTAGGATCTAAAACAATAGTCGCACCTTGCATTCAAAGCGAGTAAAATTAAAGACTCGGAGAAACCTTCATGTTTACTTACTGACAATAAAAACGTATCAATCCCTGAAATGAGTAAGTCTCCAGCAAATAGCATCTCTTCCCCATGACACTGCTATTTCTTGCATACTTACTCATAAGCATATCAATGGTTGATCGAACAAGGGAGGGAAGGAATCCATGATAGGAGGCGCTTCCAGTCGCTTCTATCACAGCTTGAAGTCTGGAACAAAAATTGATTTAATCAAGATTTACATAAAGCACAGCACAAATTAATCAGAGCTTCACAGAAAACAAACAGCAGAATATGTAGCAATGGAAATGCATGTGAGCCAGCAATGTCCAGTCTCGTATTAATAGAATATCTGAATTTTATTTTATTTAAAAAGACGAAATAACAGCCAACAGTTAACTGTACCTTGGACTACGCTCAAGGTCAACCACGGCAGTCAAGCATCGCAAAATTTCCGTCCTTATATTCTAAAACAAAAATGTCAATCGCGTACACCACAAAATCCTAATTAAATGTGTGCATTACACATTCTTCAAAATTTTACATTTTAAGAAAACATTCAAAAAAGACATTCCATACCACAATATCAGGATCAGGATTCTGTAATACTTCCACGCATTCGTCTACAAATCCACTGTACAAAAGACTGTTGATGTTATCTTGTAACGCATTCAAATAAACTAAAACCAAACAAAAGATTCGAGTAAAAATATAAAAAGATGATACCTAAATCTAACCGATACAAATATCACAGCAATTTATCATACTCAGCAAGTCAATACTGTGTCCTGCCTATGAAAATAATGATTAATCAGAACTTCATGTGTTTATTTCAAACCTCTACGTCTAAAGTACTGTTGTTGAAGACAAGGCACACCTTGTATTCACACTTACCAGAAATAGCAAAACTGAAGCAACGCTTACATAAAATGGATAACGACTGTAGTCGGGCCATCACAAACAGCAACCTTTGATCATAGCTGGAGAAATGTCTTGCCAATCGAAGATGGGTAAATAAAGCAATCTTAACCAATAAAAAGTCATAAATTGACAAAACGGATAAAAACTTTTGAAAATATTCTGCTGAACAATAAAGCTAAAAATACAATGCATTTTCTAAACATAGACAACCACCAAAATTCACTGAACGTTAGCCAAAATTTACTGTGTCTAAGAAGGTTGCTTTAAATTTAGAATCTTGCAAGTAAAGCTAGCACCGTTACTGGGAAGATTGACCGAAGCTACTCCTTCACGAAGCTAGTATGATGACAGATAACTGACCTGCTTTTCCTTTGGCACATTAAATTTCTGAGTGATCTCATTCATGATTTCTCCACAGCTCTTTTTCAGCTGAAAATAAGAAGAGTGAAAAGACAAGTAAACAGTAGTAACAAAGCTAAAAGCAAAAGTTTGCCCCTGGAGATATTCTATAGTAAAGGTAAAGGTAAAGGTGACCCCTGGAGAATATCTCCATCCCTGCTTCAGGGACAAGGGGTGCCGGTGCTCATCCCCGGATACACAGCCGTAGAGCCAGGAGTGTCACCTCAAATGATGACTACATCCGTGGAAGGGGGGCCGGCCCTTCAAGGCTTTAAGCCCTACACGGACTCCTGTTAACTTCCCACAATAGTGGTACCCATTTACCGACCAATTAAGGATGGATAGCTGGGTTGGCTACAGCCAACAAGTCCTGCAAGAGAACTTTGGATGCTGATTACTGAATCCCCGGAAGGGTGTTGCAGTACGAACCACTGACCATAAGGTCGGAAGTTATAACCAGTTCTAACAAGAGCCTCATCCCAGTGGGTAATGGCTCGATAAATACAAAACAAACCCAATAATAGGTTTAGAATCGTGTAATTAACTTTCTAAACATATCTAAATTCTACACAAATTATATAATACATACTTTGTCAACGTTTTCAATATGAACAAAATGAACCAAATACGAACAGCCAGCAACGGGTCTCAGAAATAACAAAAGTTAAAGATACCAGCCTACAAATTTATTGTGGAACTGTAATCCAGTAAAGGTATGAAAAAGTTAAAACCTAAAATCTAAACAACTCAAAAAAGCATCATCAGTTCAAACCTAAGGACATGCTTACAGTGTACGTCTTCAGCCATATAGTAAATAGGTTGTCCGTTTACGCACCTTGTTGTCGGCTGAGGGATCGGAATAATACTCAAAGTGAAGAACACCGGCGGAATCGAGATTTGGCAATGGTTTCTTGGCGCAGCAAGCAGCCAATGAGAATCCACTGTCACGGCCACCCCAGCTCTAAACACACATTATAGACATCGGCAATTGAAGTATCCACGGGATGTTTTTAGGTTGAAACCCCATCCTTTTGAGTTGGCCAAAGGAGAACTTAATTAATATTTCAGTGCAAAAATCCAAAACTCCTGCAAGTGTCCTCTTTCCGCCCCCCAGTAACTCAGCCAAAACCCTTTCTTTTCAAAACCCTGGATACGCCCCTGGCAGTAGTAATTATTAACCAACCAACCTATTCCTGTGTTTAACAACAGTTTTTGGTTTGGATTAGTCAATCACACGGTGCGAAACCCTGGATACGTTCCAGACTAAAGGTAAATCCACTACCTACAATGTGTCCACTACCTGTAATTTACTAATCTCTACAAACTAAAATTAAATCTAAATTAACCCCAATTAACCATATCTTTCTTTTGTTTGTGGTTCTTTAATCTGCAAACTAACAGACATCATCAATGAATGAATGAAGGAAGGCTGAAACTTAGAATTCCCTTCCAATGTTTTATTCCACCCACCTCGGCTAGGTATGTTATTTTGTCCACCAATTCAGATTTCTGAGGAGCAGCCATCTTTCTCAGGTAGTTAGATTTACGACTGAAAATAATGCAATGATCTCCCAACACAACAAACAACAAGTAAAACAGTATTCCACGCAATAATCATAAAAGTAATAAAGGTGAAATATGTTAGGATAAGTAATAAATAAGATAAGATAAACAGCGACAAGTTACAATTAGTGATAAATGAAATCCATATTCAAAACTATCAATAGAGGGAACCAACAATACCACGGGCGCATAAAAATTAATTACTGAATAATCATAAAAGGAGCAAGAAACAGAGCCTTACCTATTTTCAGAGATGGGATAACCATGTCTTCACTGTCGAGTAGCGCCACAATGTGCTAAAAAATATAATGCCGGTTCTGATTGCGCAAAAATATACAAGCAGACTGAGGATTATGAGGCCAGTTAATACTGGCTTGCGGATTTACCAACAAAGGTAGTACTATTGAATGTGGTTAAACTCGCGAAATTACCACAAGTTAAGTAATACAC
>JASAND010017644.1:0-11524 GCA_030248195.1 Trissonchulus latispiculum
GGTTCTCATTTGGTAGCTGATCATTTGGACTAGCTCCTTGCTTCTCGGATTCCATGAATATTCATTGGAGCGAGCATAGGTTCTGGACACATACAATCAACGCTCCAAATGGAGCATCATCAGGCTGTACTGGTTCCGTCAATCTTTATTCATAGCAATATCGAACGGTATATGTCTTACATTCCTACCTACGTTGGTGAGTTGTCTTTCTGGATAACCTACGCAACAGGGACATTGGTTGTGCTGAGTGCGAACTTTTTGGCACGCTTTCTAGTACAAACGGTGTTCCATCCACTTCAAATGCAAGCTTTGACTTAACCAGTAGTGTGCAAATCGCATTGAAACGACTGTTTACTTGTAGCAATTCTATTCGCGCGAATCGAAAGTTTGTTGTAGCTTGAACTCGTAGTATTTACCTCTTGTAGTTTTTTTCTATATATGGAAAGCAAGCTTTGATTGGTAGTAATAAAACGAGGCTCATTGTTTATTGCGTTTTGAATTAAAAGCCTCATAATACGATTACGAAGCAGTGATTTATATATATATATATATATATATATATATATATATATACTTGCGCAGTTTTGCTAATACTTGAACGAATTCGGAGTTTGAAGTAGCTTTCTTTGCAGTGGAATAGTAACTTTTTGTAGTGTATACTAAATTCGTTGTGTTTGTTTTTCGGTTGCAGGATTTCTTGCCGTTTTTTTGTATGTACAGTCGGTAATCGTAGTAATAACATTGTACAGTTAATAATTGCATTGGTAGTTGTTGTACAGATTTTTGTGTTATCTATGCTTATCGGAATATACCTAAAAAGCAACATTTCGCGAAAAACTAAAAAAATACTTCAGTTTATATATATATATATATATATATATATATATATATATACTAACTTTGTTGCTTGTGATTTTCATTCAATGATTGTGTTGTATATGTTAGTATGCCTATGATTTTTTGTTGTTCGGAGCTTTATGAACGGTTGATATCTGTGTAGCTTGCAATCTTGAGCGATCTATCTCTGGTTTAGCCTCAAACGAATTATTTTTATTTTTCTCAAATTTCGAAAGATTTTATAGACTGTGATTCGTGTTTGTTTTGCACTGATTGGGGCTCTGTGTAGCCTGTATTTCTAACTGTGAAGATCGCAGTTTCCGCCTATGGAACTCGATTTTCTCTCTGGACTATTACTATTCTATTACTACGGATATAACAATTCCACATGATGGCAACTTTAGCCTTCTCAGCTCCGATCCTGTTTCGAGTTCATACGGCTTTGAACTCTCCCCGAAAGTTATTCTGAAGACCATCACAACTAAATATGATTTTAAAATGCAACAACAACTATTTGAAGACAGCGTATCATAATACACATTGGAACTTCTCAAACTTTTATGTACATACTTTAGGCATGTTCACTTGTTTGTAAATACGTATATATGTATTTTTGTTTCTTGTATTTAGTACTATTTTGCCGGCTTATCATGTGTTTTTCGTGCACGTTTTGTTATATGTAAATGTATTGTCTTTTTGTTAGGTAATTGTACGACTAGTCTTGTATTTGTATATTTGTTTAGTCTAGTAATGTATTCCGTTCCCCAGCTTCATTTCCTCAATATGTATACGTATGTCTTGTATTGGTTTTTTCTAGTTTTTTGCTGGAAGATCAGGTGATCTTAGTTTTCCCAGCGGCGGAGGAGAATCCGTACGCAAGGCTTTAAAATTTCTAAACTGATATTTTGTGTTATACTAATGCTTTCATTGTTGTACAGGATAATTTCTTAGCTAGGATTTGCCTACTTGTAGTAATTTAGTTAGGATTGTATTTTGTCTGTGAATTGTCTTTAGCTAGGTTCTTTGTGTTTGTTTAACTTGTATTATATAATGTGCTTAGCTAGGATTTTTGTGTCCAGGTCATGTATAGTTTAGCTATTTTTATATATCTAGTTGTTGGTTACGTAGTCGGTTAGTATATAAATAATTGTGTGTTTGTTCGTATGTTTGTATTAGGATAATTGTGAGTGTGATTGTACTGGTACCGTGAATGCGTTTGTATGAGTGTTGCACTTCTATTGTTTTTGTGGTCTTCCGTAATAGTGGTTTGTATCACTTGGTGTAACTTTCTATGCAAGATTCTATTTCTGTTTTCTTGAATACTTGTTTTTCTACACCTGGTTGGTTGCAGTTACCTACTGTCTTTCGCGTATTGCGTATTCTTTTACTCCCTGCGTTTCGATACTTTCGCCTGGCTATGACTTCCATTTTGCTACCACTTCTAACTTTAATTCTCTTAACTTCTATTTGTAGTTTCCTTCTTGTAACCATGGGTAAACGTGCCAGGATACGTTCCTCATAACTGGTCTCATGGGATTTGTGTGGATCTACTTTTTAATGTTGAAATTTTCCTCATTTCTCAATTACTGAATTACGGTAGCATTCCCTTTCACCCTTGTATTTTAGCAGGCGCTAAAATTTTTCTATCCGGGGGAGGATGTCAAAAACCAGTTTAAACCGGTTTCAATCCAACAATCCAAACAAGGAAGTATTTTCAAATCTGATTGTTTGTACGTCTCACCTAATTTGCATATCTGCCGTTTGACGTCTAACAGTGAACTGTTAGTTCAGTTGTTGATAAAGTTGTGTTACTGTTTGGTCGGGTAATTGCCGTTACATTAAAATTATTTGTACGCCGCAACATATTTCAGTTGGTTAGTGGACAGCGAGGAATGATCATCCTGATGTGGTAACTTTTAGAATTTACTTAGGTAGGCGGAACCTAGATCAAATTCTTAGAGTTAGGCACGGTCAGAAACCTGCAGTCGCAACGCCTCTTAATTCTAGGCTAAGTTCCAGACAGTTAGTCTAGAATTAACCCTTTAGTTTCAGAGTACTATAGAAAGCTTCTTGGGAAGGGAGTTCTGTATTTGTCAGCAAGTCAAGAGAGGTCAGCCACTGGTAAGCCCACCACCCGTTCCTAGCTTCGACGCGAGCTTCCGAGCTTCGAAATGATTTCAGAAATTGGTCGTAACTAGTTGCGGGAGCCAAATAGTAATGTCGAGAACTGATAGTTTATCTGTGCTGATGCACATGTAAGAAATGCCTCGTTTAAAGCGCATCCAATATTGACACAACTTTCCAATTGGCAAGGGGTAAGGAATTAGAATGAGATTTAAATCAAATTTGGCTGAGTTAAATCCGAGTACAGGCAACTGTGAGATCCATTTATCAAAATCAGCAAACAGAAGGACCCATCTACTGGATTCATCACGCCGTGCCTGTAAGTCTTGTGTATCGGGCAATTGCTGCTGGCGAAGTGATTGCACCTGTTTGTTTAGGGGGGGGGTCACTTTTTGCCGATTTTTCGACCATCTCCGATTTTGCTCACTTTCACATATTTTGACAAGACAAGTGCGTTTTGCGAAATATTGCTTCTATCGTTCTGTACAGGCCGTCAAAGGTGACATCGACATGTGTTAAGCATAAGAAAATGAAAAAGTTAGGTTTAAAAGTTTGTGGCAGAAGACTTTTTTGCTGTATATGAGCCAGAGCTCAGAAACCGTTTCAGAACCATTAAGGACATATTGTAGAGTGCAGCTATCTCCTCTGAAGCGATTCTGTTGAGTATTGGATTTTTGGCGAATTCTTAAAGCCAGAATTTTGGAAAATCGACCATTTTTGGACCATGAAAAACAGGACCTACGGTACTCTTTTGCTTTTCCTGAACGATTGGCGAAAGCTACAGAAACGGCCAATAGCTGCACACTACGCATAAAACCACGTCTTATGAAAGTACTTGCGTGCTTCTATCATGTACAGTAAGCTAAAAAACCTTCCGCAAAACAGCAAATTTTGCGAGAAATGGCCATTTTTCATAATTTTCACATTCTTTTGATAATTTCTCACTCATTATGTGGTAAAAATCACTAAACTTGGCAAATTAATTAATATATCCATGTCTGTCACATAATATGGCCAAAACAAATGCGTCAAAGTTGAGCATAACTGCTGTGGCGGTAACTTTGATCCTTATAGGTGAAAAATGTCAATTTTAAAATTTTTTCAAATATAGACAAATTGGGTATCAATCGATAGCTTTTCTAATAGAACCATGGGTCTAAAGTGTTGTCTGTGCAAGATAACAGGAGTCAAAGTTATATTGGGCAGTCCTGCAAGGTTAGGTCAGTACATCACTAAAGCATGCATTATGCACGCCTGGATACCTGGCCTTGGGCCACACCTGCACTTAAATATAACCTTAGTAAAGGCTTTAATTTGGTGTATCGGTTAACCCTGTTTTCGGTCTCGCTTGGTCTCCACCTGACCTTGCAGGGCTCATCACCGGAATTTTCAAGTTTTCCGGCTTTGAACTTGAATAACTCTGTCACAGTTTGATTTCGAAAGCTGATATTCTAAGTTATTCTTGAGAACATATGGGGGCATTTTATGTGCGAAAATGAGCGAAATCCGTGACTATCGATTTTTGACCAAAGTGGCCCCCCCTTAAGTCGACATGTTCCGCTGACGTTTGTCTGAAAGAGTCATATATATCTTGGAAATGGTTAGCTAAAAGTAGTTAAATGTTGAAATGTTTAGGAGATGATCAACCATTTGTTGCACAATCTCTGAAGGGTCACCCTCCGAAACAAAGCAAACAGGATCTTCGTAACCGGGAACATTTGACGCAACACTGACAGAGACAATGATGAGTTTGTTAGTGAATTTAAGCTTTCCTGATGGATTGGTCCTTTCAATGAGCTCAAGCATCGCTTCAAAATCATACGTAGCTCTGTAGGGGTAAATTTTCTAAGGTACGATATATCCTTTTTCTCGAAGACACTCGTGAATCTTTTTCGGTACACCCCAGCCACCGCCAGGATAAATATGTTTCGTGTGATTACCGGTACAGGATTTTATATGTCGTCGGTGGAAGTATATTTTGTTAAAAAGCTTGTCACATTTAGGACAATGCCATGCCTTTGAGTACATTTCAATATTTATAATATATGAAAAGTGATTTTCATATAAATTCAGGTACATTGTGCGATCGTATTTATTGTCAGACGGTCTGCGAACCTATTCAGCAAAGAAATCAGTCAGGTGGGATGCTGATTCAAATTCGCGCTCTCCTGATTGACTCTGATTTGTTGAGTGAGTTTCCTGTGTTTGAAGTAGCAACGTTTTCTAAATCCAAAAAAGAGTCTGGTCCAACGTCGTCAACATCTTCTACCTCATCCAAGATATAAGGGTTTCGTGTGGGCTCTTCCTGGGTATCGTCAAAGAAGGATTCTTCTTCCTCATCTTCGTCGACTTGATTAAGGACAGCGAACGGAATAATTTCAGGGGATTCTGCTTCTTCTAGCATTTCGCGTAACGTAATCGTATCATGAGCAGGAGATGTCGGTGTATTCGCTTGCCATTCTAGACCGTTATCGCTATCAGTTTCGTCACCGTTGGCAGTTTCAATAGATTCACCGTCGTTAGATTTCTTTAATGGCGAGAGTGTTGCAATGAGGCTTAATTAGCCTATAAATCTAAATGTTTATTCCGAAATATTCTTCAAGATCATTAATATCATCCAATGTTACTCCTTGAAGTGGTGCTTCAGGGTCAATTTGTTTATGCAGACACCATCTTCGGAATATTCGCTTTGTAGCATTTTCCAAATTGTCACGAGAAACCAAACTTGAGGATAACGCGATACACCGAAAGAAGCATAGGTTATCAGTGTACGGTATTCCATGGCAATGCGTAAATTTTGACTGCTTTATGTTTCCTTAGACATGCAGGGAGTACTATTCCTGCTTCAACGGGAAAAGATGGAATTTTGTACTGGTAAGCAGTCATATTGGTCAGTCGTTCTAGGACATATTCTGTTGTCGGTCTTTTCTGATGAGCCCAGTAACGTAGGCCGATAGAGTCTAATTTATCCAAAAGCTTTTACAGCTGCGCTTTTGTTTTGATGAGCATCGGTGCTCCCAAAACTTTGGTATTATCTAATTCGTATCTGTAACTGATTTCGCCCGTAAGCAAGTCTCGTAAGCAGAATCCAAAGGATATGTTATATTTCGCAGCTGATTGCTGAGACCCAGCTACTTCGCGAATCCGGTTTTTTTATTTCTGGTAGATCTTCTTCTTCAAGGCGGAAGTTGTATTTGTGGACTAATTTGCCTTTTGGGATATGCTGGTGTTCTCGAATTCGATGCCACTTGGAGCGATAAATTAGATCTACTTCATCCGGCAGCTGAAGATTTTCAGGGGGAGCAATTGGGTCCTCGATTAGAGGGGGCGTCTGCTTAACTTGCGTTGTTGGTTGGGCTGGTAGAGAGGGGAGGGTGCGTGAGTCTTTTCTGTGAGTTCGCTGATGCCTGGTCCTTCTCCAGTTTTCACCAAAACTTTTTCCACATTTTCGACATTGGAACGTAGCAGCGTTGTTAACTTTGGGTTGTTTTGGTTCCGTTGCTGACATGTTCTGAAATGAAAAATTTTAAATTCAATTTTCCTTTTAATAACTTTGCAGAAATTTTTATTAATAGCTAACATATTCCAACTGTAACCTGAATTTGATTTTGTATAGCAAACCTAATATCTACACTTGGATATTTATTTCCAGACTACAAACCATTATTTCCACAAAACACTGCCAACACACTACGTCGTTTACTGAAAATGTATTGGAAGTCAGTCTGCAGTTACCTTGGCACCAGCGTTGATTGAAGCACGAGCACGTTTAGTGACGGAGTGAGATCGAGGTGGGGTATCGAATGTGATTTTAGAAAATGGAACCATACTAGGACTGTATGGTATATTATCACCGTTTATAGCATTTGGATTTTCATTAGGTCTTGGAAGGGTGGTTGGTGGTCCATGAGTGAGCCCGGGACAGTTTAACGCAAATGATGTATTTGTGCTAGTGTTTGACTTGGAGAATCAGTATGGCTAAGGGACTGGTCTGGTTGTTTGGGATTATGGGCGATACGTATGTGAGTTTTCAGCTTATTGGAGCGAGAACAGGCACTGTTGCAATATGGACATAGGATCTTAGGGCCATGCACGCTTCTTTTATGCCTGTTCAAATTGCGACTGTTTGTGAAAACATTCCCGCATACATCACAAAGAAAGGTCATTCTACAATAAGGACGTAAAGTGCTATTGTAATCAAACCAACATATTTAGTCAGAAACCGGAGTAAAACATGGCGTCATCTATAAAGGGACCCTTACTGTCTAAGTTGTACATAAGCTTGAATACTGGCATTACACAAACCTTTACTTAGTAAGTGTCGAACAAGTTTTTAACACTTGTATCTACAACTTTATTTGATTAGCCTATATTGATGTATGTATGTATATGATCGTACTACACAACTACCTTGCACACGGAAGTAAAAATCTTCTTTAAGTTTATTTCTTCATTTATTTGAACTGAATCACAAATAGTTGTGTTATGTTAACTATTGGTTCCAATGAGCTAGTTAACTATTGGTTCCAAATAACTAGTGAAGTAAGTATTTGCAGAGTTCCCTAAGACAAAGAGTACCAGTTGTAGACTTGCTAGGTATGAGGAAAATTCTTCGCAATCGAACTGGTTGATAGGTCAACCCCAGCAAAACTCAAAGCTAATTGATTACAGATAGTTCTCTTTATTTGCAGTTATCATCAAAGTACAACTCAGTGTTCTTAGCAAAACCCTAGGGTTTAAATTACAAAATCATCACCGTTACTTAAAATTTGGGGGATAGAAACCTACAATATTTCAAGCTACCCAAACCTAGTACTAATATTAAACACAGTTTATTAAATTAATATAAACTAGTTAAGTTGAATTAAGTTAAATTAATTAAGTTAAGACTAGAAGTAACCAAAACTTTTCCTAACATTTAACTCTACGTTAGTGCAGACAACTCACTACCTACAAGCAAACACAGGAACAGTTGCCTCTAGCTTTCGTCATATAATTAACCTTCTCCACCTGGTTTATTCAATTTCAATTTGAATTTAAATTTGCCGTTGCCGCTGCATGCCGTTGTGAAAACCATCCATGCTGACAAAGGATAACTGTCTCTTTATTATGAAAGCACTTCTGACACAGTATATTGAAAATTTTAAATTTATATCTGATCACTCTATCATCTTTATTTAGTCCCAAATTAACTTTTAACTGTATTGCTTTGGTATTGTGTATCGCATAATTTTCTGCTGTCTTGTATTAGAGTATCTAGTAAACCTGTTTTAGAATTTTATTTTAGTCGCACTTATTATAAGGCACCTAAGGTAGTTAAGGTAACTAGAATTTGCTTGTAAAGAGAAAGTTTAGGGCAGTCGCAGCTTTGCTGCAGTTTGAACGGAAACGTTTGTGCCAACATTTAGTTGCTATAATTAACAATGGAGTACGCTGTCCATTCACACGTACAATTGAGAGCACGTGAGATATATAACAGGAAAACTGTCGACGACGACTGATTCCTACCTGACTGCATAAGACAGTTTGATCTATCTAAGAAGGGTGACATCGAGTTGGAACAGTGATGACATTCTTTTGTACATCACTGACAACTGTCACGATCTTC
This sequence comes from Trissonchulus latispiculum, assembly GCA_030248195.1. Lineage (NCBI taxonomy): Eukaryota > Metazoa > Nematoda > Enoplea > Enoplida > Ironidae > Trissonchulus > Trissonchulus latispiculum. Next base: position 8,570 of record JASAND010017644.1, read on the forward strand.
TCCATCATGATTGGCTTACAAAATCAGATCTGGCATCGGCCAATGTCAGTTTGTATCAAAGAAAGTACATCAACGTAACTGCATTTGAACTGAAAGTTAGATCATAAAATCTAAAAAAAGAACTAAAATACTACAAAAGTAGTCGCTCATGGAGCTGGACTGTTCAGTAGACACAAAGATTTGTGCTTGAAGAAGGTGTCTATTGTTGCTCCGCCTATAGAGGGAGCTAGTACACACTACCTCAATGTTGCTCCCCTACAGAGCGACTATTTTTAGTACACTCCCTTAACACTTTCCTGAATGTGGCTCCCCTACCGAGGGAGTGAGGGAGTCTGGTTCCCCCATGTTGCTCCCTCATGTTGCTCCCCTTACAGAGGGAGGTATGTTTAACACATGTTGCTCCCCCTACAAGGGGAGCATGTTGCTCCCGCCACTCATCTGCTCAGTCTATACTACTTTCCACACATGAATCCCATATCAGAGAGATCAGATTATGCAATTACCGTGACAAGACTTCCCCACCAAAGTTCAGCAGTTCTGCCGGAATGCTGTCCGAGCCAGGAGCTTTGCCGTTCTGAAGGCACTGGATGGCCTCCCTCACCTCGTCAAAGGATTGGAAATCTTCTCTCCACGGAAAGATACCCAGGAAAGGGAGGTCCGCAGGACCGATTGGGTTGGCTGGCTATTCTCCATTAAGTTGTTTCTCAAAGTATAGTTTCCAGCGTTTGAGTTTGCCCACGTTTGATGAGAAAAGAATTGCCTTGACGATCATGCAGAATTTCGCTTGGCTTAGACTGGGGATGATCGAATTTCTCGATTAGCTTGAATACGTTGTACCAGCCCCAGCTTGAGGCGATCTGTTTATGTCACCCGCAACTGAACTCCAGTAGTCATAGCGGTCTCGCCTGACCAAGTTTCTGATTTAATGGTTTAGATGGCGTAGTTATGGACAATGACATCGTCGTCGTTCGTCAGTGACTTCAAGACTACCAGGTCGAAGAGTGATTTCTCGATCACGGCTAGATGTCCCAATCACCTGGTCAGGAGCTAGCTTTATGGAGTCTCTATGTCCGCAATTCGTCGACATCGAAAAGAGAGGTGCTGGTCACGATGTCAGCTCATCAGAGTACTGGTATTGTACATTTCGCTGATAGAACTGAGACACCTCATATGATTTAGGATGATTGTATATCTTACGATTTAGCCGAAGTTGGATCACACAATTGGCCAGAGCAAGGTCCGACTAATGATCAGCTCCCCAGTAAGAGCCACAGTTAAAGGCAGACCCATTCCAGCGATTAGGACAAAGTCAGTTTACTTGCAACTGGAAAGTCCTCTAAACTTATCCTCTATCTTAGGCATGGCGTAACAACTCCTTGACTCATTTAATGATAAGGTGGCGAGTTTTACCATCTAGGCTACTTCAAGTTGCATACGCTTGCCAATAATGGTTTTTCTACGATACATCTCCTTGCCTCGAACTAGTCTATTTCGGTTGTCCACAAGATCTAAGGGACGTTGACCATGAAATACAAAAGCAAATTCTGGTACATGCATCCAATAAAGTTCTCACCAGTTTTACACGACGGAAAATCAGATTCGAGATGACGAGCATCCCAACCTGTTCCCATGTATGGATGTTGTCAAGCAGATTTCGCAAAGAAATTATCACAGTTGTTCAAAACAAAAGTTCCAGTTTCTGGCTCTCGATAGAATTGCTCAATAACGAGCCAATAAAGGGCGATAGCTATACGCTGTAAATGGGGATAGTCCTCTAGATACTTATCCACGCGTTTCTTAATTTGAACTCCATTCAAGATTAGATGTCGACTCTTAATCCACTGACACATATTAGGAAGATTCAAAAATTTACACTTGAAATACTGATAAGCTGTTTCCATACACCTAAATCTAAAAGGTTCATCCAATAAGGTTGAACCACCGTCGGAGAATACATAAAACTACCCTCAAAAGCATATCAGAAAAATGGCTCTCAACATAGATACTCCTTCTTACGTGACCTGGGAAATGGATTCTCAAGTTTTGGATAGCCTGTAATTCGTACAGCTTCAATGAACAATGCATAAGTTTCTCTGATCGCCCTCCAATTCGCAATATGGTTGGTATTGAGCTGTCCTAGCAACCACATGGTTGTTTTATAACCTCGTTGGAGGAGATGTGGTCAATTCTGGATCTCCGGAAAACATTCACGATAGATAACCACAGTAGCTGTAACATGACTATTACCTGTCCTATTACAATATTTCACAAGTACATCATCAGTATGATTTACATACTGATATGTAGTATCTACGACATTACTATCTTGCAATGTATCTGCAACACCTTCACCACTGTGAACAGTTGGATCGACAATGTCAACTTCCAACTCCTGCAGGGTTTCTTGGTTAATATCGATAACAATTTCATTCTATTGATATGAATTACCTTACTAATGTCATCCGTTTTCAAATTTACCTTTTTGTACGTTTTGGTCGGACAAAATCACGACAATTCTATAGGGAGTTCATGGTTTTGTTATTATGTCTTCGCAAATTCAGGGTGGGGATTATGATTATCCGATCGGCTGCCAAAAAGGGATCTGGAGCAGGAGCCTGAACAGGAAAAGCGACTTGTGTCGGAATTGGAACCTGGGCAGGAGCCGCGCAGCCGGAAGTGAGGCCTCGTTCTGCACCGGGAAGGGTTCCAGCTGCTGCAGGAACTTGGTACGCGGCAACCAGGAATGGGTCCTCGGGGACGGGGCACGGACGGACACGGAAGGAAATGCCTGAAAAGGCTCTGGAAATTTAGAGGCGGACCCCTGCAGAATTTACGGAAGCACACATCTAAACCGGTCAGCACATAGTTATTCAAGCGGCTGGGAGGTACAGAATGCGGACGAAAAGACTTCGGAACTGGCCAGGGAAGAGCTGCAGGGTAGCCAGCATGTGGTCC
>JASAND010017645.1:0-94422 GCA_030248195.1 Trissonchulus latispiculum
CGTGGATGGCGCACAGATTGGTATCCTCAAACAGGCCCACCAAATAGGCCTCCGAGGCTTCCTGGAGGGCCATCACAGCCGAAGACTGAAAGCGAGGTCCGTCTTGAAGTCCTGGGCGATCTCGCGAACCGGGCGCTGAAAGGGCAGCTTTCGGATCAGCAGCTCGGTGGACTTCTGATAGCGCCAGATCTCACGGATCTCATCTCAGATACCAAAGTGGACCATTTGCCACCTGCACAAACGCTAATAAGTTTATAATTAAGTCATTATCTGAGTATTTTTTTAAATCAAAGGGATTACCAACTCAAACCATGCTCTTTTCGATATCTGTGTAGTGAGGGACGCTAAAGCTATGTTGCTCAGGTCTAGGGTGGTATTTCTTTGAAGCTTTCCCTGCATGCAAATCTATTCCATAAAAGTTGCGTACTTTGGCGTATGGCTGAGTCCAGAACCAGGCATGGTGTGTGAAATGTAGTTCAGTCGTTTAAACAGAACTTTAGGCAGGCCGTTACGTCGATTATTATGTTATACCAATTGTACATGATGAAAAGAGTATGCCACTACTACTAGGCAAGCTCTTAACTTATCAGATCAAAAACAAAACATTTGACCCATCACTTCAAAGAAATTCACATGCTGTTATTTGCTAAAGCTCGATGCAGGCACAGAATTCGCAAACACACTGCTTCTGTTTTCGAGCTTAAGCACATAAACATAGAGCGAGTGAGCGTATCCAACTAGGTACTGATTTGCGGGGGAGTCAGGCATTAGCGAGCAGAGCAGTTTTTGCTCGGATAACAGAGCTTGCCTACTGGCATACTCCTATCATTATGTACTCTTGGTTATACCAAGAGTACATAATAGATGAGTGTGACAGCTGCCAGGCTCTATGTTATCAGCTCTCGAGCCATGCTCTACACGTCAGTATGAACCATGAAAGGGTATAAACACAGCGACAGATACGAACCGGGCTTTTTAAACCATACTTAAATATTTCGAAAATTATAAGTAAAAAGGGGACAAATCAGCAGGTTGCAAATGCGTCATACGCGCCACACTGAACAATCAAGCAATCTAGTTATTCCAAATTTTAAACTTTCTCCACAACCATATAAAGTACATAATATGGCTTAGCTGCTCTACAGGAAACTTAAAATAAATCCTACATGACAGCTACCTCAATAATTTAACACAAAGACATTTTAATCTTAATCATAAGGGTAACAGTACAGTGTATGTATAGCTATATCAGAAACAATACAAAACAGGATATTTATGCAGCAACATAAAATAACAGTATATATCGGCAATGAAAACTTTGCAATAAAATACGAGGCAACGCAGTAAGAGAGACAAGCACTATATAATTCTAAGCATAAAATATAAACTCAAAACGTTATTATATTGGTTAAATAAATATTAGACTAGCTTTTGTTAAATTCGCCCAATTCCAAATTTCCACATCTCGATTTAACAATATTAAGGCAGATCTCTCTATAAACTCAGGCACATTTCCATACTTCTAAATGTAGGTTATCAATTCCAGCCCAAAAAACTGTAAAAATAAAAACATAGCAAAATAATCAGTACAAATTTAACGCAAATGTAATGTAAAAATGTACCTAAAATAACCATAACAAACGATATTATAGACTGTAAAAGATTACGTAAGCACAAAAACTATGTACAAAGCCAAAGTGTGGACAGCCAAAAACCAAAATTCAAAACACAGCAAGTCACCTTTACAACACGACACCAAAAAACATAAATGACAAAATATAAAGACAACTTCAAATCAGCATTTTCTTGAAAGTGAACACAACAAAATCAAGCTAGAATATCGCAATAGAACACAGAGTTACGAATAATATATTACGTCTGCTATGCGTATGTTACTAACATTTTTACAACCCACACCACGAAATACAAATATGCATATTATATAAATAGAATACAGGTGGAAAAATAAACTATCGACTTATTCATGCATACAAGATGCTGCATTTTAAGAAATACACCAAGGTTATAGAATTCTTCAAGGGGGAAGTAACGGTATTCTTTCAAAAAATCAATTTAGAGGACTTAAATTCAGGACTAAAAAATTAAGATCATAAATCGTCCTACGATAGCACGCAGCTGTAGATCTACTTTCGGATAACCCACCGCAACATTTCTGGGGTGTAGATAGTTGCAAAGCTATGCAAACCGTAGAAGAATCAAATTTCTAGGGAAAAAACTATATCAGACATTTGCAACATCCTACCTAAAATTGTTGATGCCAAAGTTTTTTAGACCACATTACTAAGAACGCACATACCTACACAGTTATACAATCGTTTGTACTGCGACAATATAGCAAAGATTCATGAATATAAAAATTAAAGGAAATACTTAAAAAATATAACCAAATAAACTACAACAAGAACCGCTTCTGTACAAATAAAACAATGCCGTTACAGTGTATTAACATCCAACCTAGACTAGGTTGCTTAGTAGTCTTTCATCAAATTCATGGAGGGCCTTGGTTTCATCCAACAATTCACAGGGACTGGAGTAGAACAATTTGGACTCTGGAAATTTTCCTCAAAACTACGTACTATTTCTCCAAGCAATGAGGGGGGGGGGTGGTGGCTCACTTAGAAGCCCCACCTTTGATCGGTGGGGGGCCGGAGGAAGTCGGGGCAAAGGCAGCCGCAATAGCACTCAACTCTTCACTGGTGTAGTATTGTTTGAGGCGAATGTGCCAGGCCACACTACCACAGGCCGATAGCGTTCGAAACTGATGTACCACTTTCCGCGGCAGGAAGTAGATGTCGTTGTCGTAGAGCTGGAAACGGGCGTAACGAATGCCCTCACGACGCAGCTGATTCAGTTTGGCCTCCTCAACCCACTGGACACACTGAAAAACGGAAAGAAATAGAAATAGGAAAATAGAAAAAAGAAAAGAAAAAACAAATTCGGGAAACAATACAGATGATCTCACTCGTTAGAAGCGAGTGATTTCGGTTTAAAAAAGCCGTGTTTATCAAGCCTCAACTTTTACTCAGTCGGTTATTTCCTGGTGGGGGGACGGCATCTCAGCCTATCTCATTTCGTGTTTTATTTCCAATGAAGTCCAGTCTTTACAATACAACTGTTACATATAATTCGTAGACGTAAACTAGAAAAAAACAGCTGAGAGCTAACCTGAGCAACTGGGGGTTCGAACAGATCCAATTGGAGACGCTCAACGACTCGCTCAAAGTCCCCGGAATGAAAACAGATGACATCCTTCACGGCACGATTCTCCTCAGAGCTAAAAAACAAGGAGCAAAAAATGATCAAAAGAACAAACAACAAGACAGAGACAAAGACATAAAGAAGCAATTTACATGAAAAGCATTTCACGTATGCATATCAATGTTTCATTAAAGTCAGTACCAAAAATTTTGAACGAAGAGTTTGAACTGCTGTTTCCCCGGTACATTCCCGTTGTTTACCGAGAGCCGCAATGCCTTCAAAATAGCTTCTGGAGAGCCAAAACTGAACAAAAGTTGGAGAAATTTAAGCACATTAAACGTATTTTTTGCGCAGTAAACAATACATAGGAAATTTAATTTTTGGAAAAGTTTCCGTTTTTTCGCTAACTTTTGACAAAATGTTTAAACTTATCGGAACTTCACGTCACGAGTTTTTCCAGGAAAAATCCGTTTTTTTCGTAGTGTAGTCCGTAAACCCCTGCTAAAAACTTAATTCTGAATTTTTGATCAAAACCAGCTAGGACTGAGCGGTGAGCAATGTTTGCTCAAACAAAGCAAACATCATCAGAGGATGAGAAGACATCATTATTCCAACAATACAGAACTATTCTTAAAAAAAGAATTTCCTCGAAAGTCCCAAAAAATAGACGATTAGTGCACTGGTATTACAACTGCTCCAATAAGAACGCTCGAATCGTAGTTTCATACTGATGCTTGCAGCACCGACTGCCTGCGGTGTGCATAGATTTAACACTATCAGAGAGACTGGGTTTTCTCTAGGCCAATAAAGTGGGGAGGGGGGGGGGGTGTGGGAGGGGAAGACCAAAAGTGGGGGGGGGGGGATAAAATTGGCTAAAAATGCAACAAAACCGGTAAAACCAGCGTGTTTTCTACGTATACTGCTACAACTAAGCTCGAAAGTGCTGAAAAATAAACTTGCAGTACCAAAATAGATGATTTTGGACCCAAAAATTCCGGTTAAGTCGAAAACATTTTGAAAATTTTGACCAAAAATCCTTAAAATTTGACATTTTCTGGGCACCTTCATACTTCTTCTAAGCCTTGTCTTACGTCATTATGTAAGTAATCAAAGCTAAGTCATTATGTAAGTAATCAAGGCTTATTTTCTTCTACAAAAATCCACTCCCCGCCCCAGAAAAAAACAATCCAAAAAGTCTACACCAGCCCCACCTACCTATCACCGCATCGAACAGCCTTCAGAATGGCTCCGGCAGCCGTAGTCCGCCGATCCAAACCATGTCCCACATGATCCGCATGACAGGGCGTACGGTCCTCAAAGAGGACCTGGTTCAGGGGGGACGAGGGGCGGGCGCGGGGGGGGGCGAAAAAAAAAAAAAAAAAAATACTAGAGGGAAAAATGCCCTAGACGGGCATGCAGTGGCTAGAATAGGGAAAGAAGGAAGGGCGGAAAAATGCCAATATATATAATTGACAGTCGGCGCTGAAAATAATAGAAACTAGATTCAGCGCCGAATAGGGAAAGCAGCCGGCGCTGAAAATTATAGAAACTAGTTTTAGCGCCGAATAGGGAAAGCAGTCGGCGCTGAAAATTATAGAAACTAGATTCAGCGCCGAATAGGGAATGCAGTCGGGTAGCGTGGAAAAGGCAATTCCTCCGTCCATCCTATTCGCGTGAACTGCTCTGCACTACCCGATAATGTGGTATATATATATACTCTGTTTGAAATGATGCAGGCTACAACCATATCGCTTGTGTAAGCAATGTCTGCTTTGGAAGAGTAGAAACTGTTTGGTTGATTGTGGATCATGAACGCAGTTATATAACATCAGGTGTCATTATGTGAACGAAATGTGCTGTAGCTAGCTAGCTTTGTTCTTTAACATAAAGTTAAAGCCGGAGCTGCTGTCTTCCGCATAAACTACATAAACTGCATTGCCTGTTAGTACTACTAGTTCCAACTGAAAATACTCTGTTACGCATTTGGAGTTTTAATAATTTCGCTCTTAATAATAGTCTAAAACAAATTAAGAGTATCATTGATCGTTAAAAATGTTGTGTTGGAAAAGAAGTCGCGAGGGTCAAGTAAGTCTAAAAGTAGACAACCCAGGGGCAGTCTCTATGTTGCTGTTTAAGATAAAATTGTTCGAGAAAGCAGCCGCTCATATCAACATATTGTAATTCACGCGAGTAGGTATACAACCCAGTCACAGTTAATGAGATTACCTTATCGACGGTAACATTGTTAGAGAAGTGAACCGTTGAGCAGGACATATCGCAATTCACGCGAATAGGATGGACGGAGGAATTGCCTTTTCCACGCTACCCGACTGCATTCCCTATTCGGCGCTGAATCTAGTTTCTATAATTTTCAGCGCCGACTGCTTTCCCTATTCGGCGCTAAAACTAGTTTCTATAATTTTCAGCGCCGGCTGCTTTCCCTATTCGGCGCTGAATCTAGTTTCTATTATTTTCAGCGCCGACTGTCAATTATATATATTGGCATTTTTCCGCCCTTCCTTCTTTCCCTATTCTAGCCACTGCATGCCCGTCTAGGGCATTTTTCCCTCTAGTTTCTTGCATTTTTCCGCTGTAGCGCTTTTCTTCGCAGGCTTAACAAATACAATCAATAAACTGCCGTAAAACGATTTGAAAAAACCAGATAGGACGTATTATGTATTGCAAGCACGTTTAGGGCATTTTTTGTCGTTTGTACAGAGCATTACCTGTTTATAGTGGTTTGTGTGTGCCAAAGCGTTTATCTGAAAAGAGAATTAGGTTGGTGGGGTAGGTTTATCGGAAAACAGGATGACGGAGGTCCGAATTCTCACCGGGGGGGGGGGTCGGGGTTGGGACAATTTGTAAAAACGCAATAGTTTCTGCATCAGAAAACGTTTATAAAGAGTTTATCGGAAAACAGACCGGGGGGGGTCCGAGCGAAATCGATGTTTGGCCCCATACCAAACTTGGCCACTTTTGGAATAATCGATTTTCCGTCCCTCATTTTACGACCGCACATCCAATTACTAGACTGCAGGCTTCACAACGATACTAATGAGTTTTAGGAAATCCTAACTTAGAAATACGTTAACTCAACGAAAAAATACGCACTAATTAAATTAAACCACCTATTAGTGAAGACCAAAACACATTCCAAAACACATTTTAATTTTTATGAAAATTATACGCGCATGTATGATACAAAAGAAATATACTAGATGATACTAACTGAAGAAACAAACACAAAAACAAAACACTATACAGAGATCATCTGTGAGATGGAATGACCGATTCTGAAAAAGCCGCATCTTTAAGCCAAATTTTTAAAGAAATTTTTAACCAACTGTAATTTATCCAAATAGAATAAACTGAAAACGGGAAAAGCAAAGAATAAAAACTTCTTAAAAACAAAAGAAAACTTGTAAAACGGAGAAACACAAATAAGCTAACCTACAGATGAGATCCATAGTAAAAAAACATGAACTACAATTAAACATATATAAATGTTCCGTAAGTGCACACGGGTAAAAATTAAAACTGGAAGCACGAAATTCAAAAGATAAAATCGAAAAGAAGTTATACCTATATATATATATATATATATATATATATATATGACAGCTACTTGTAACATACGAAAAGAAGAGATTATAAAGATTTGAAATTAGTTCTAATCACCAAAATTAAACTATTGAGTTTGCCTGTACAAAATTAACCTATTGAGTTAGCCTGTGAAAATATAGGAAAAAACATGTAGAAGTTAAAAATGCAAGTAAAAATGTAATTAAATGCGCAGCACCGGCTATACAATCCAAGACACACCGTAACTAATAGTACACTCTAAAATAGTCGATATATAATCGTTCCGAAGGAAAGAAGTTAAATTGAGGAAGGAAACACCGGCTATTACATGCACAGCATCGGCAAAGGAAAATAGTAGTTTTTGTTACCGAAAATGCCGAAACAAAATGTTTAAATTTTTGCACCCACCCTCCACAATTCTTTTCAGCCGGCGCGACAAAATACAAATACATATCACAAAAATAGTAATAAAACTAAACCTAACACAATTATATACAGTTTAACAACTCGATGCCCCTATACTACGTAGAAAACATCCAGCCGTTACTACTAACCTTTTATCCTCAATCTCTCACCTTCAATCCCTGTTACTCAATTTGTGCTCTCACCCACATTCCGTCATCGTTCTCCAAAACGTCCTCTAAAATATTCTCAATCAAACACATTCGCAGTGTATCAACATAGTAAACCCGGGTGCGGGAAAAGCATGTCTCATCTACAGTCCGCCTATTGTACTGGTAGAGATCCCTTTGCTGTGAAAAGGTTTTGAAAATGTTTTTAAAAACTTGTTTTAGCGAAGTCGGTGGAATAGTTTTTGAATTGTATTTTTTTCAGTGCTTTCTCCTCACGGCATTGCAGCTCTCCGATTCTCTTGTCCACTTTAGAGAGGTCCTCAAATGACAATAATTGATCGTATCTTTCATTTCTCTTCCAAGCACTTTCATTTGATACCGAATGAAAATTTTTAATTTTGACCATTTTTCCGGTCGGGTGCGACAGGCCGCTAGGGACACTCCAATGACAAAAAATGTTTGCCTCACCAAGCGCTTTCATTTGATATCAAATTTGTAAACTTTTCGAAAAATCGATTTTTGAGCGACCCTCACTCCTGACCAGGGCGCCACAGCTCGCTAGTGACACTTTAGAGGGGTCCTCCAATGACAAAAATGTTCGCCTCACAATGGGCTTTCATTTTATACCAAACTTAAAAAATTATCAAAAAATTGATTATGAACACCGGCGCCACAGGCCGCTGGTTCCACTTTGGAGGGTTCCTCCAATGACAAAAATGTTCGCCTCACCACGGGCTTTCATTTGATACCAAACTTGGCCACTTTTAGAAAAATCGATTTTTGTCCATTTTAAACCGGTCTGGACTCTGGTCAGTGCGCCACAGGCCGCTGGGTCCACTTTGGAGGGGTCCTTCAATGACACAAAATGTTCGCCCCACCAAGGGCTTTCATTTGATACCAAACTTGGCCACTTTTAGAAAAATCGATTTTTGACCATTTTGGACCGGTCCGGACCCTGGTCAGGGCGCCACAGGCCTCTGGGTCCACTTTGGAGGGGTCCTCCAATGACAAAAAATGTTCGCCCCACCAAGGGCTTTCATTTGATACCAAACTTGGCCACTTTTAGAAAAATCGATTTTTGACCATTTTGGACCGGTCCAGACCCTGGTCAGTGTGCCACAGGCCGCTGGGTCCACTTTGGAGGGGTCCTCCAATGACAGAAAATGTTCGCCCCACCAAGGGCTTTCATTTGATACCAAACTTGGCCACTTTTAGAAAAATCGATTTTTGACCATTTTGGACCGGTCCAGACCCTGGTCAGGGCGCCACAGGCCACTGGGTCCACTTTGGAGGGGTCTTCTAATGACAAAAAATGTTCGCCTCATCAAGGGCTTTCATTTGATACCAAATTTGACCACTTTTGGAAAAATCGATTTTTGGCCATTTTGGGCCCGGTCCCCGGTCCGGACCCCTGGCCAGGGCGCCACAGGGGTCCGGGCGAAACCTACTATAGCCTACGCTGTAGTGCTCCCGCAGCCCACCCCAAATCCCAAATAAGAGAGACCTGCTCACTGTAGATATTTCTGTAGAAGAGGTTAAAGTTGGAGTTGCGACACGGTAGGGCCCACCACCATCAGGGTGCCCCCCAGCCACATGGATAGGTCCTAGAGCGAAACTAATGGGCCTTTTAGATTCACCATATAGGGGTTCCTATTCGAATACAAAACCTCAGCCCAGCAGCTCTCATGTGTAGGGCTCCACAGTCCATGGGCCCAGACCCCCCCTTTTACACACTAACTTTCGACCCCTGGCCAGGGCGCCACAGAAGCCAGATCGAAAATTCATATACCCTATGGCAATTAGGGCCATGGGGCCATGCTGCTCGCCGAACCTCAGACCCATTGGCCTAGACCTGCTCAATTGAATCTCGACAAACGAATTGACCATTTTGGAAAAAAACTATGTCCGAAAAAATCGAAATCCTGCTATGTACACAGACCTATGGGGAGGTCCTACCTACTCCATACTCATTTCCCCAGAAATGGGGAAAAAGTTGTTCAAAAAAAACCCCATATGGTATAGAAAATATGAGACCTCCGACCTCTAGGGTGGGGGCGAAAAAAAAAATGGAGAGAAAGTCGTGCACTGAAAAATTCAATCTGCCATATCTCAAAAACGGCTCGACCAATTTTGCTCAAATTTGCACAGCATGTACCCCTCGTGAAGGGGTTTCTACTGGTAAAATATGAAGGCTCTACCTCAACTCCTCCGCCGGCAACAGGGGAAACTATGTTCCAAGAGGCCGCAATACGCCTTTTTTTCCCTATTCTAGGTAGTGCGCTGACGCGCACTACCTAATTTAGAATGCTGTTGGCAAAACCTGATGGCACCGGAGACAACCAAACCGTCTAGTTGTAGTGGGGATTTTCAATAAGACAAAATCCGCATGAGTGTTTTCGAGAACACTTTGCCGTTTCCCCATGCTGAATATTTTTTACCAAAAAACCAAAAAACACAAAAAACCTTTTCGGGAAAACTAACTGGAACCAGAATTGTGCAGGAGGCAAAATTTTGGGAAGGAGGGGAATCGGCCGCCGCCTAAAAAGTGGATTTTTGTTTTGTTTTGGCCAAAAAACCGTACTTTAGACGCTCCAGGTTTGGGAGTGGTGAAATATAGCTGATCAAGTATACAGTACCCTGCACGAGAAGGGTTACAGTTGGCGAAATTGCCAAGTTGACGATATTCGTAAGCTGTTCGCCCTTTTCGCCAATGTTCACGAATGTCGCAATTAGCACACGAAGTATCGCCAACTTCACGATTTCGTCAAGTGTTACCCTTCTCGTGCAGGGTACTGTATGGATTTTCACAGTGAAGCAAAAACTTTAAACGGTCATATCTTGCTAACCAGACGTCTGATTTCAATAATTTAAGCAGTTCCTGAATCAGCAGAGTCTCCTCTTTCGTTTAAACACTTTTGTCGCGGCGATGGGGCCATCACGTGCGGCCTTCGGCGCGTGTCTCGGCACATTTGGCAAGCAGGACTTCCATGTTTGGCGGTGCCTAGCTTTTTCTGCAGAGGTCGCGGCGCGTCGGGACACCCACTGTTGGATAGAGCGTGCGATTCTGCGTCGAATGGTATAAAAAACTTGGCTCTGTGACCACTGTAGCAAAAGTTAGGTTCGAAAAACCAACTCAGGACTCTCCATCCCGAATAATTAATTTCCGTGGCTTCACCATGTTGCAAACACTTTGCACACATCATTGCATTACTAGGCAACCGCTCATTTTGGTTTCCGATAAAATTTCAGATTTTGGTTTTAAACAGTACCCTGCACGAGAAGGGTTACAGTTGGCGAAATTGTCAAGTTGACGATATTCGTAAACTGTTCGCCCTTTTCGGAAATGTTCACGAATGTCGCAATTAGCACACGAAGTATCGCCAACTTCACGATTTTGTCAAGTGTTACCCTTCTCGTGCAGGGTACTGTATATAGAAAATAAGAAAGTGAAATACCAAGTGCAACCGAGTGAGCCTATTACCGTTTCTTTCTAGGACTGCCGCCAGACTTTGCCTTCAGCTCGTCCGTGGGTATTAGCTGCTCGCCGGGTCGAAACCAGACAATCGGCCCGTCGTTGCTGAATCGGGGTGAGGGGATGCGAACCGCTGCCCAGGCACTCCATGGCATCATCGGCTTCAGAAACGGACAGCTGCAAATAAAGAAACAGGGTCAGGAAAAGCAGTAAGAAAATGTACAACAAAAATAAAACCAAAATTTTTAAGCAAAAGTACTATTGTAGTTCCTACCATACACTGTAAAAGTTGGTTTTTACCACAAAATAGGCACTAAGTGGTCAAAAAGGCCAAAAATAAAGTCTCTGCCTCTGCCAAAGCTAGAAAATTAGCCCTTCTGAGCGAATTTTTCGTGGCAAAATTTGTACAAAAAGGGGGAACCTCTGCTTAAAAAGGGGTAAATCGTCGTAAAATCTGCCTCCATCCCGGCATATTTTTAGGGCAAAAGTTATGCACCCCTCGCCCAGTAATTAAATAAGACAGCTCAGCACTTCTCAACCTTTTAGGAAAAGATTCATTGCACGAGGAGCCCTGTCCTCGAAACCAATCTTCCAAAATTTTTTCCCGGATATCGCCTTCCCTAAACGTTTGTATCCCCTTGAAACTTTTCTTTTGAGTACAAAACTTTCTGCCAAAATTATCCAACTTTTAAACATTTCCACCGCTCAAGAAATCACCAAAAATCTTCTAGATTCCAAAAACCTCCTCCCGTTCACACAAAAAATTCATAAAGAATCAGGTATAGTCACAATACTACGTATACACATGTAGTTCTGACTACTAGACTGGGAGGACTGACCTTTCAAACATTTTCAACAGATCCGGATAGAAATTGCCCGACTCCTCCTGCCGGGTCCCAACCAGGCTGACCGACATCATCGGCCCGCAGCGGTACGTACCCTGATGATAGGTCCGTCGAACCTCCTCTCGATATTGACCCACCGTTTTGGAGGCCACTTCCTGTCGACTGGTTAGGGAGCCCACCTTAACCGCTAGACTGGGGGTACTATCGGCCAGATAGTCCAGCAAATCGGGGAGATACGCGGCCGCGCCATGGACCACACCCATCACAAATCGGGGCAGACCGCCGGGGTCTTCCGACAGGGCTAGCCTTAGGAATCGTTGAGCAAAGGAGTGCTGCTCTGAACTGCTCAGGCCGGCTAGATCTTTGGCATGACAACGAAGGACGGAGGCACCACCGTTCGGATGGGTATCGGCATGAATCAGATGGTCATATTTGCCCAGTGGGCCGTCCAGAAAATTTTTCAGCAGACTAAGATTACTGGTCAGGGGCCCCGGGGTTACACTGGACAGGGGAGGGGGTTTGGGCGGTTGGGTCACGTAGGGTAGGTTTGAGCTGGGCGCCCGACCACCGGCACCAAAACCCCGCCGTGACGACCTGGGCAGGGCAGGGGGTGCCGAAGGAACTAGACCTGATTTGGATAGATCAGAGAGGATAAGACTGGGCTGTAGATGTGGTTGTTGCAAACTTGAAGAAGAAGAAGAATGAGAAGGAGTAGAGTCTACAAGTTGATGGGTCACAGAAACGGGGGGTGTGGGAGGGTCATCTCCCACTGACCGCAGAGTGACCATCGGCCACTCTTCACTGGCTGCGGAGCAGTGTTCTAGTATAAAGGGGGAAGCCCCGCCAGGGGCCGGCAGGGTGGTTGGAGGGGGTTCAGAAGACGACAGAATGTAGGGAACCGGGGCTAGGGGACATTCGGGGGGCATGGGAGAATCTGTTCTTGCAAGAACCGAACCACCTCCCAAAGCGGGGTTGGTGGAGCCCGTGGCAGCTGCATGGTGAAGTAGGAGCTGATAGGGCGAGACCGGCTTAACTTCAGGGGTGGCCGAGTCATGCTGCGACGGCTGACCTAGCTCTAACTTAACCCCGGGCGGCGGGTCCAGACTAGCCTGGCATGCCACTGACGACTGGACCAGGGCCGGCGGTTCGGCCTGGCTGCCGGCGTCAGTCAGGGTCAGAGCAGAGCAGAGCGTCTGACAGTCCACAGCTGCTGAGGCAACGCTGGCCGTTTGAGCTTCAGCCGAGCTGAGGCGGAAGCCGGACAGACGGGTTTGCTGGGCCGCGGACAGGTGGTGCCCGGCAGGCGTGCCCACCTGTCCAGCCCGGTCCGTTGACCGGACAGGTGGCAGGTCCAGATGGTGGCTGGTCCGACAGACAGTTAGGCGGGGCCGGGCCGTTTGCTGGCCGTTGTCCTGAGTTGACGGAGCTGAGGGAGTTTGACTGAACTGATTTTGACGAGCAGGACAAGGAGTTGTGAGTGATAGTTTGGTGGTTCGGGTCGGTCGGCCCGGACCACCGGCACGGGATGGACGTCCGGCTCGTGACCGTTGGCGGCCTGGCAGTTTCACATCTGATTCCATCGAGCAATTGGAAACGGTTGCTATCGGTTGGGAAGGTAGGATGGAAGTCCCAGGATCAGCAGCGGAGGAAGTAGAAAGGATTGAGATGGGATCGGAATCAGGATCACTGCGGGTGCTGGTGGAAGCGGGGATAGCCTGAGAGGCGGGCAGCCGTCCGCTGGCCACTCCTTTGGAGGTGGATGCGATCGGAGTGGACCCACCTCCTGAGGTGCCGGAGGAAATCAAATCCAGTCCCACCGAAGGGCCCAGTTCCACACTATCCGCATCCGAGTCCGAATCCTGTCCAGCATCGTCATCGTTTCGCTGACGAGACGAGGACGAGCCTAGAAGACTGGAATTGGCCAAATGTCCAGTGATGTCAGTGGAGGGGGCCTTGGAGCGTTTTGATGAAGCTCGACCAGTCGGTGGTGGTAGAGGGGGATAGGAGGCCCGCTTTTGTACCACTGCACCACCACCACCACCACGGGGTGCCCGAGTGGCGGCACCAGTTTGCCCTCGCCAGCCCAGTGCCCCGCGTCCCCGTGGTCGTACCGCTCCACGCGGCAGCGAAGCTGGCGGAGACGGTAGCGTAGTAGGAAAGCTGTCAGTCAGTTGAGCAGCGCTGAAGGGAGGCCCTGAAAATACAGAGGATATAGCCGGTAGGGGGGCACCACCCTCAACAACGATTGGCGACGCAGAAGCGCTCCAGGGAGGAGCAGCTGCCGTTACTGGATCGCTGTGGCTGCGCAGCGGCGCGGCGCTGACGTCGCTCGTCAGCAGAGCAGGCGAGGCAGAGGCGGCGGAGTCAGGCTGGGACGACGAGCGATGACGTTTACGACGCAGCTCTGAAACAGGAAAACAACTCCACTAATGTTTCAAATAATCTCCATGCAAACGTACAAGTACAACAGAAAAAACTGCTCAATAAAAGTAAGAAAGAAGAAGAAGGTAAGAAGCTATTGGTGATTTAAGATGATTAACATGATTGACATGATCAGTGATTTAGGTTTGACGAGAAGTCTATAGAGAATATATACTTTTATTAGAAAGAAAAAACTGCGTTTGGGAACACACTACTCTGGGATTTGTCTAGACGAAGTGTTGGTGACAAAAAAGCCTGAAAATGCTAAAATGCGGCAAAAATATATAGTCAGTTAACTAAATGTGATGAAACAAGACTGAATCCCAAAAAAGACGATTTCTTACCAAAAAATTCTGAAACACAGACAATTTTGACTAAAATAATTAACATTTGGCATTCTCTGGGCCACTAAAGGCGACTGGGGGATCCCCCACCGCAGGAAACTGGGCTTATTCTAAGGAATTTTTAATGGGAGGCTCTTTGGAGGGGGCTCTCGGGGGGCGAGTCAGTTTTGGGGGATTCAAAATTATTCTAAAAACATTGAGCTGTTTTTATAGTAATCGCCAAAAAATAAGCGGATTTAGTTCTTAAACAAGTAACAAAAATGCTCCGCACAAAAGGGGATAATATGTGTGTTGGGCCTATGTCTGTCGTTTAAATTCCGGTTGAGAAAGCAAGTATATAAATCCGACACAGCAAGTTTGGGTGGGTGGTTCTATGGCGAAAGTTGTTCAGTTCGATGCGGGCCTTCATTTGACTCAAAATTTGACCACTTTTGAAAATTTTAATTTTTGACCCAAAATCGCCTAAGTCCCCACCCCACCCCTCTACAGCCACTTTAGGTACGCACTCCTATGACAAAAGTTGCTCAGTTCGATGCGGGCTTTCATTTGGTACCAAATTTGACCACTTTTGAAAATTTTAATTTTTGACCAAAAATCGCCTAAGTCCCCACCCCTCCCCACCACAGCCCTCTACAGCCACTTTAGGTACGCACTTCTATGACAAAAATTGCTCAGTTCGATGCGGGCTTTCATTTGGTACCAAATTTGACCACTTTTGAAAATTTTCATTTTTGACCCAAAATCGCCTAAGTCCCCACCCCACCCCACCACAGGCCTCTACAGCCACTTTAGGTACGCACTTCTATGACAAAAGTTGCTCAGTTCGATGCGGGCTTTCATTTGGTACCAAATTTGACCACTTTTGAAAATTTTAATTTTTGACCCAAAATCGCCTAAGTCCCCACCCCACCCCACCACAGCCCTCTACAGCCACTTTAGGTACGCACTTCTATGACAAAAATTGCTCAGTTCGATGCGGGCTTTCATTTGGTACCAAATTTGACCACTTTTGAAAATTTTAATTTTTGACCCAAAATCGCCTAAGTCCCCACCCCACCCCACCACAGCCCTCTACAGCCACTTTAGGTACGCACTTCTATGACAAAAATTGCTCAGTTCGATGCGGGCCTTCATTTGACTCGAAATTTGACCACTTTTGAAAATTTTAATTTTTGACCCAAAATCGCCTAAGTCCCCACCCCACCCCACCACAGCCCTCTACAGCCACTTTAGGTACGCACTTCTATGACAAAAGTTGCTCAGTTCGATGCGGGCTTTCATTTGGTACCAAATTTGACCACTTTTGAAAATTTTAATTTTTGACCCAAAATCGCCTAAGTCCCCACCCCACCCCACCACAGCCCTCTACAGCCACTTTAGGTACGCACTTCTATGACAAAAGTTGCTCAGTTCGATGCGGGCTTTCATTTGGTACCAAATTTGACCACTTTTGAAAATTTTAATTTTTGACCCAAAATCGCCTAAGTCCCACCCCACCCCACCACAGCCCTCTACAGCCACTTTAGGTACGCACTTCTATGACAAAAGTTGCTCAGTTCGATGCGGGCTTTCATTTGGTACCAAATTTGACCACTTTTGAAAAAATTTTAGTTTTGACCCAAAATCGCCTAAGTCCCCACCCCCACCCTACCACAGCACTCTACAGCCACTTTGAGCATGCAATTCTATGACAAAAGTTGTTCAGCTCACTTAGCGCTTTCATTTGGTACCAAATTTGACCACTTTTGAAAAATCTTATTTTTGACCACTTGACCCCCTACCCGATTTACCCTTCAAACGGCAAAGTGGAGCCAGTCCAGCAAAATGGGTGGGTCGGACGGCAAAACGGACTCCGGAAATGAGCTGGGCGCACCAGAAAACCCCTATGGACAAAGTTTTGAGAGGCTATGCACAGTCCTATATGGTGTTCTTGGAAGTCGGTACCGACTTGACCCTCCCGACAGCAAAGTGGAACCAGCCCAGCAATATGGGTGGGTCCGACGGCAAAACTGCTTACGGGAATCAATTCGCCGTGCCAGAAAACCTTTGTATGAAAGAATTGAGCTTTCTAAGTTGAATACACAGCGAGAAATTTCGATTTTTCATTTTTCGAATTTTCACCATTTTTGACCGGCCACTGTGGTCGCATGGGAAGTGATAGAGAAACGAGACTTAGCTATTTAGTTAGTTCAATATATGTAGTTTCTGAAAATAAAAAGAAATCGGCTCCAGCTCCTAACGTTCGAGCTGCGCAGCGACCACAAAAATGGTCACTTTTCGCTCTGAGCCGACTTTGCGGCGCCGCTGCGGCGCTGTGGCGCACCTGCGGCGCAAAAAAAGTAGCGATTCTTAAATGGCGCATGGGGTACTACCAGACCCTATACCCCTTTAGGTCCGGCCTCCGCTGCAGATTACGTGAAAGAGGCGGAAAGTCAGGACAATACGACCATTAAATAGGAGAAACCGGAAAAAAAAACATCGCCGCCATAACCGGTCCGGGGCACAACTTTTTAACGGAAAGTGATACGGGGCTGACACTTCGCACATACTAAACTCGATGTGCTCTACAATTTGCGCATGAAATCTGCGCAGGATTTTGCGCAGCCTCTGCGCAGCTTATTTTATGGTGTCTCCAGGGACTTTTGACACATATTATAGGGGTCGCTGCCGCGACCCCTATGATAGACAAAAAGCGACAAAAAATCTCTGGCGAAGACGAAAAATTTTTGAAAATTTGTCCTTCCGAGCGATTTGTTCAGGGCAAAAGTTGGTACCAAAAAGGGCACCCACTTTTCTTGGGGGAGGGCATTTTGAAACCATTTTGGGGGGAAGGTGTTTACCGGAGGCGCCCCGCCCCGCCCCCAGTAGACTAACCCCAGCGACTTGTACTTCAATCTTCTCCCCCAAATTACGTATAACAACACAGAAGTCACACGTTCGTACATACTTTTTCCACAATAAATCTTTGGAATTCGAATGGTAATCTTTTCCGACTTTTGTCCTCCTCCTCCTCCTGCTCCTGCAGACTCTGCGCGGGACTTGCTGGCCTTGGAAAATGCAAGGATGGCCAGATCCCGTAGTCGGGCCACCTCCGGAGGGGGCAGAGCCCCATAGGAGCCGCACCCGTTGGACACTACAGGGGGCAGCACAGGAGCCGTGCTGTGGTGGTGCTGCAGCACCGACGTCGGCGTCGTTTCATCACTACTGCTTCCAGTGGCTTCCGGTTCCAGATTGCTAACAACGCCCTCAACAGCACCCCCAGAAAATTCTCCTAGAGTTGGAGTGGACACGGCAGACCTGCCAGAATCCTCCGCCAACTTCTGAGCCAGGGGAGTTCGACGCAGTTTGACGGGCCGGCTGGTGGTAGGGGATCCGGACCCAGATCCGGATCCGGTACCCGACAGTTTTTTCCGGGACAGACGGGGGGAACAGTCCATGGGGGAGCTAGGAAGAGAAATGGGAGAACCAGGGGGCAGTCCTGAAGAGAAGCTTGGCATGACAGGTGGTCCCGCCGTTAACACTGGACCTCCTACTCCACCCCCAAGTAGTCCTGGATCAAAGGGACCACCCACGCCTCCGCCCACCACATCATAGTCCCAGTTGGCTGATGGACGTCCACCAAGCATGAACGACAAGCGACAACACCTTGGTAAAAAGTGCAAACTAGTCAAATCTAAACAAGAAAGCAGTAAAACACAACAACACACCACAACAATTGGGAAATCACAGATGTCATGAAAAGGAGGTGTTTGTATGGCAAAAAAGGGGGGGGGGGGGGGGGGGGGGGGGAGAGGCTCGGCTCCCTCCATGATTTTCGAAGCTTAAACGACGTCTTGATATACAAAAAACCACTTTGGATTCTATCTGGGATAGCACCGGAAAAACTGTTTTTCATTCTCTTAGGGGAGCGAGAGCCATAGTTGTGCTGAGCAAAAAACTGGAAAAGGGGTGGCCCTAAAATTGACAAAAACTGATGGCCAAAAATTGGGGGAGGGGGTAGCGAAATCTAAAAATCTGTGTGGACAATTTTTACAATGTACCTCCAACAATTGCTATTTTTTGGAGAAGTTTCAAAAATGTCTCGATTTAGGATACAAAGACATTTTTAATTTTTTTGGGGAGGATCCCGAGCAAATCACATGGGGTTAGTAAATTTATATAGTTTAATACAGCATCGTGATTTGCCCCGCGGCCGTCCAGGCTGTTAAGGCGCCTTAAAACTTACATATGTGTCCTATATCTAACGTGACAATTTTAGGTAAAAATTTTCAGCGAAGCCTGAAAATGGGCCTGTATTTGGAAAACTTTGACCATCCAAAAATCCCAGGGTGCAAAATGCCCGGAAGGGGGATCTAGGGTGGAAGGTAATTGGGAGCTGGGGTTTTTTAAGCAAAAAAATAAGTGGGGGGGGGGGGAAGAGTGGGGGGGGTCCCCCCACTTGTGGGGGGGAGGTTCAAAAGTGGGGGGGGAATAAAATGAGCTAAAAATGCCAAAAATACAGTATAAAAAGCTTGTTTTCTACATATACTGCTATAACCAAACATAAAAGTGCACAAAAATTACGTTTTGGCACCAAAATAGACGATTTTCGAGCAAAAAATGCCGGCGAAGCCGGAAAATTTTTTGAAAATTTCGACCAAAAATCCTAAAAATTTGGCAATTTCTGGGCACCTTAGGGTGAGTGGGGGGGGGGGGAAGCCCGAAAAAAAGTGGGGGGGAAAGAGGTCGAGTGGGGGGGGCCAAAAAGTGAGGGGGCGCCCCCCCCCCCCCCCCAGTAAAAAAGCCCCAGTGGGGGGGGGGTGGCGTCACCCACTCTCCTCCAGCCATAGGTGTAACGGGGATTTGGGTTGGGGGGGGCCCCTTCCCCAGAATTCGGGGGCGGGCCCCCCTTTTTAGACCTCCCCAAACCCCCCACGACCCCCATCAAACCTCGCCCAAAAATTTGTTCTATTTTTATGCCAAAACTTGCATCTTAAGCCATTGCTAATGCCAAAAAACATCCAACCATTAACTAATTTATAATTTTAACATTAGACAGGGCCTTTAAACTCAAAAACGTGATTGCCAACATGTTTCTAACTCCAAAATAGGGTCCATATTGAGTCAGAAAGTGCATAAAACTGTTTAAAACGTGTATTTCACGCACACATGAACACCTTATGCCAAAAATTTGGACATTTTTGAAAAATTTTACAAAATTTACCCTAAAAATACCCGATTTTCGGCCCAATTTTTCGCGTCTGCGGCGCGACTACCCCCCCCCCCCTCCCAGGGGGGGGGGGGGCGGGGGCCTCCAAAAATTTTTGGGGGGTGTTTGGAAAAATGGCTGGGGGCCAGTGGGGGGGGGGGGGTTACCCCCCCCCCCCAATTACACCTTTTCCAGCCCCCCCCACATCAAAATGGCCTAGATGGGGGTCCGTGATCGATTTCAAACACTGAAAAAAATTGTATTGGGTCGTTGGAGAAATGAGTGGAGTCAAAAAGTATAAGGAGTGAATCGGGTTGAAAATTCAGACGGATAAATGCAATCCCTGCCTGGCTTGAGTAGAGGTTTTCGAGTCGAGACCTTTCCTAGATTTTCTTCAGTGGAGGGGGCTGGAGGCGGGGCGGGCACCCTCCCGTCCCAACCCCATTTTTGTAGCTCCCTCCCCCACTATATAATTGGGTGTATACAAAAATGTCAAATATTGAAGTTTTTAGGTCGAAATTTTCAATCGACCCTGTAAAAAGTGAATTCAAGCCTCCCATACGTATATTTGGCGTGAAATATTACATATATACTACTAGTATATATATACGTATATACTACTACTATTACATATATTACTAGTGTTGCCCAGTCAATACGTAGCTCGGCTTCAGTGCCCAACCAATTTTCAAAGAATTTCTGGTAAAATCCACCAGATAATTACCGTTTTCGTCCTTTTTATAAACAGTCTCTCAGAGTAGTTGTGGTTTACCTTTCCTCATTTACCCCCGTGTGCATCAACAAAACTAACCACAGGTGGAGAAGGGGGAAATTCCCCCTACCTCGGCGAAGTCGCCCTTACAAGAGGTTCCGAAATTTCTCCGACAGACAAGGGGTAAGAAAATTGTCCAAAAAAAGTTTTAAGACTAAAATTTCCAAAATTTTCCGGCTTCGCCGCACCTTTTCAACATATAAAAATATATAAAATCACTGTTTTTGATAAAAAAAATAGCCTTTTGTTAAAAATGGCAAAAATCGCTAAAACTTTGCTTTCACAACCATAGGTGTAGCTGGGCAAAAATTCGGGGGGGGGGGGGGTGGGGGGTTCCGACGGAGGGTGGGGGGGACCCCCAAATTTTCATTTTGCCATTTTTGGCCACTTTTTGGCCAAAAATTGGGGAGGGCAGCAAAAATCTGAAAATCTGGGGGGGGGGGGGTTCAATAAAATTTGTCATTTTGGGGGGGGGGTCCCCCCACCCTAACACACCTATGATCAAAACTACGCTTAAGGAACATCGCTCTCACAAGAGGTACTCAAATTTGCTTCAACAAGGGTCAATGAAATTTTACCTCCCGTTCAGGTATGAATCCAACCCAACCCCAAAAACTAAATTTCGCTTTGTGGGGGAGGAGGGGGGGGGGAATCGACGAGTTAATATATACATCCCGAATCCGACCCCAAAAAATTTACTAATGCAGAAAACAGGAAATAAATCAACCTATAATACAAATGCAAATGCGATCTATCATTCTATTTTTTACTTCATACTCATCTATATAATCTAAAGTATATAAGCTAATGTATCGAAAATAACTTTGCTTCAGCTAAATTACAAGTTTTTTCAAACTGAGTATAGGTACAATTTGTTGAAATCAGGATTAAAATTTTCGACAAATCCATTCAAATTCATCCTGTTTCAAACAACATCTATGAATCAAAGTTCCCACCCTCCCCCTCCCAGCAAAATCTATGTTTAGAAACCCCCAACATAGCTAGCTACGGCGGCCGCCATACTTGTTCCACAAATAAACACGTAGTGTAGAAATTACGCCTGTGTAGATTGGGGGCAAGCAAAGATCGCTCAATATTTTCCACAAAGTAGACGCTGTGTTGTGTGTTTGTTGCTTCACGATTGGTCACGTGGTTTTCGGCAATTCTGATTGGTCGGGGCAGTAGCAACGATAGACTCTAATTGGTCGGTTTTTCAGCAGAAACTGAAGCCAACCAATTGAAACTTTTGGGGTCCGCCTTAGTCCTGAAATTCCGCCCCCCATTTCAGTCTCCCAGTTTTATTTCAGTCAGTAGTTGGCGCTCAAATTTGTGTGTCAGAAGTTCTTGTTCTCTTGTTCGCTCTGCTTGCATTTTGTCCAAGTTTCATTTCGTCCACTTCTCAGAATGTCGACCACAGAAGCCGCCGGTGGTGATGAGCCCGCACGTAAGGTGAAGAAGATGGATCCTCCTGCTGAAGATGAGGAAGCCTCCAAAGACTACGACGCGGAGACGCAGAAAGCCCTGGAGGAAATCGACGCCTGTCAAAATGAGATCGACCAGCTGAACGAAAAGGCCTCGGAGGAAATCCTGAAGGTGGAACAGAAGTACAACAAGCTGCGCAAACCCTTCTTTGAGAATCGCAACGATCTGATCAAAAAGATTCCCAACTTCTGGGTGACGGCTGTATCCTTTTGTTGGGGCTGGTTTGACGTGTTTTTGTGTTTTAAATTTGGAATTATTTAAATTTGAATGAGATTGTGGAGAAGTGTGTAGCGATTTTAGATATGTACGTATTTTGTTGGTGGCAGCGATTATCCTGTTTTGTCAGACAGTAGTGCAACAAACCTTAATTTCCGTTTTTGAATTGTCTGGACTTTTGATTTTACGGATCTTTTCGGATATTTTAATCCAAATTTAAATGTAATCTTACCCAAGTGTGTAGTGAATTTAGATTTTCTGTATATTTTTGTGGTTTACTTTGGAGAAAAGCGATATATACAGGCGCATCAAACAACCTTGATTTGCAAAGAGAGACCTCTTTGTTTATTTTTACCTCCCGCAAATGACCTTGATTTGAACATTCCTCTTTTGCGTAATAATTTTGAACTCCATAACTGACAGCGAACTCTTTTCTGTCTAAATTTCGGCAATTCATTTGATTGGACCAGCAGCAGCTTGACAAAGACAAGCAGCGAAAACCGAATATGTAACAGCATTTTTATACTTTTCCAGTAGTTTTTCTAATTTCTACGTACGCTTCACTGCTTGAAAAACTAATTGGGGTTTCTTTATATATAACACTGGCTTTATTATGGCATTTATTGCCTTTGTGTTGTGTTAATACGTAATTGCAAGGATTCAACAAACTGAATATTTGCCGATTGACTAATATGTTCAATTCAAAGCGCAATTTCAAAGGTAATTCATCCATTTTGAACAAAATTTCTATAATCTGCGCTTGAATGAGGTTATTTCATTGCTTTTCCATTCCAAAACGCAAGTTTTCATTTTCTTGAGTTGTTCAATTTAAATACTAGATTATGAAAATGCGGAATTCAGCTTAACCAATCTCTAATCAAAATGTGTATATGTACGTACGTACCATCCTCCTTAGTTTTCCGAGTTTTATCTGCAAATTTTTAGCTGACAGCATTTTGAATCCTTCTAATTTAGCGCGCTTTGCAAAGGCCACGTGACTGTCACGTGTTGTTGTTCCCAGAAGACTATGGTTGCTTTTTTAACCCGAACCTTTTTTGTCCGCACCTATCTCAATTAGTTAAGTTATCCTCAACAATTAACGACAACTTTACCCTTAGTTTTTTATTTGATTTTCAGTGCTAACTTTGCTCTCTCTGTCCCAGGTCCTTGCTAAATTGATTTCATTCAGTCATACGTCTATATACGTACATGCGTGATATACGTATGTATTATATGCCATGCGTGGCCATTGTGTTGATATATAAGGCTTTGTACTTGCTACGTATATGTGGAAAATTTGCTCCAGCCAGTGACTGGTTATTTTCGCTGTTGGGCGCACTGAATTTTATAATTCACAGAAATTTGATGTCTAATAAAATGGAAACTGATAAATGCTTACAGGTTTAAAAGGATAGAAAGGTGTCAGGACGTGTTATTGCAAATCGATAATCGATTTTAACCTTTGTACTTTCCTCCCTGAGGTTAGGACCCTCACTTCTGGCCACACTGGCGCCGGTGCCCTGCATCCAACCTACGTTAAACGGATCTTTTCAGGATAACCCCCCCCAGGCCTAGATTTCGCAAAACTTGACCAAATGAGCTGAAATTTGGTATGGGTATGTTTTCGACCACGCTGAGTTCAAATATCGCAAAATTTTTCGATTTCGCGAAATTCGATTTTTTTTCGATTCGTAAGGGGGGACCAAGGGGAACCGAAAAATTTTTTGTCGTCGATTTTGCTTAAAAGATGTATTTAGGGGTTTTCGGGGCTGTAGAACACGAATCTGAAGTCAGTTTCTCGATTCAGCTTTTCGTTCGCCTAGTATAAGCTTACATTTTAAGCTTCAAAGTTCAACTTATTCCGAGCTAATGAAAAGCTGAATCGAAAAACGGACTTCAGATTCGTGTTCTGTGACCCCGAAAACCCCTGAATACAACTTTTCAGCAAAATCGAAGACAAAAAATTTTTCGGTTCCCCTTGGTCCCCCTTACGAATCGAAAAAACCGAATTTCGCGAAATCGAAAAAATTTTGCGATATTTGAGCTCAGTGTGGTCGAAAACATACCCATACCAAATTTCAGCTCATTTGGTCAAGTTTTGCGAAATCTGAGCCTGGGGGGGGTTATCCTGAAAAGATCCCGTTAAACAGTGGCAATTCGGAAATTTTTTGCCGGGGACGGGCCTAACAAAGCTTTGAATAAGATTAAATAAGGTCTGAAAGGAAAATTTGGTAACTGTAGGCAGGCGCGTAGCCAGGGGGGGCATGCCCCTCCGAAATCAGAGACGAAAGAAAAATTTTCTCTCAGCAGCAAAAGTTAATAATATATATATATATATATTTTCCGAAAAACTTCGCCTGCGGCGCTAACTTTTCACGAAAATTTCCCTTATAGCACTATATAATTATATAAGCGGACTTCCGTCCACTGAGTTCGGGTGAAGCAAAAATTTCGGAAAATGTTTGGCTTGCCCACTCCGAAATTTTTTCTGGCTGCGCTAGTGACTGTAGGGCTCGCGCCGTCGGCGCGAAAATTTTTGAGTCTTGAAAGTCTGCAAAAAGGTTGCTATTTAAAGGTAATTTAAATTTGAACGTTATGACCGTGCTGTGCTTAAAATATTTCCTTACGTCTGGTTTTGGAGGGGCGCCCCCCCCTAAGTGCGCCGGACTTTCATTAATTTTTGATTGGAGTCTCTGATGAGTCATTTTTCCTTAACTGGCTCTGTTGAATCTGTGATCGGTTCAGTTTGTGAATCATCCTCAGATCTCTGCCATTCTGGACGAAGAAGAGGAGGAATGTCTGCATTATCTCACAAAGTTGGAGGTAAGGACTTTATCCCGACGAAGGTAGTTTTTTGGGGGAGAGGAGAGGGATGGGTATATACGTATATATATATATATATATATATATATATGCCGGAACAGAAGCATCGGTATTTTTCTGCAGCCCTCGATTTGTTTCCATAAGTTTGAAAGTTTTTTTGAAACTTTGATGGTGACGTTTTGAAATGCTAAACATTCTCAAAAATAGTCTGGATTTATTGTGAGTAAGTTCACAATACGTCTACAAGTTTTAGTCCCTTAAACTTTCGATCCCATCTCCAGGTCCGGACTTGTCGGGTCGGAGGTGCTGTACATAGTGACACGTGTTACTTTCGTGCGTTCTTTCATTTGCTTAACCTGTTGTCTGACCTCGGCCACTGGAGGTATTATTTTACAGACACAGACTTCCAACATGAGTTCCTTTATGCAGAGAGAAGATAATGATTTCATTCTTGGATGTTTTCATTTGTTGTCGGCAGCTGTTCAAGGCCTTCTTGCTGGCTTTTTAATTTGTTTCATTTTATTTGGGTATATATTTCTTTTTATTTTAGGTTGAAGAGTTTGATGACATCAAGTCAGGCTATCGGATCAAGTTCCACTTTGAGGAAAATCCGTTCTTTGAAAACGATGTCCTCTGCAAAGAATTCCATCTAGGCACAAGTGGTGAACGCTAATTGACCTTTAAAATTCTGGCTTTTTCCTCTGGAGTGGGTGGGGGCGTTTTCCCGAAAGAATGGTGAAAACACGGCTGCTAACAATTGTGGGTAGAGGGCAACCGTACAATTTTGCCCACCACCGAGATCCTATTTTTTTCGAACACTTTGGGATGCCGACTCGACTTTCCACTTCTTCTTTGAGAGGATTTCAAGTCAGGGGAGGGGTACATCTTACCTGTAGGTGAAAGCCAGACACATGTAATTATTTAGTTTAGTTTTTGTCAGTTTTCCAAGCTGATCGTCGACTGTGGTGCTTTCTTCCACAATCAATTTTTCCGTGGAAATTTGAGATAAAGATTTAGATTTAAAATAAATTCCGGACTTTCAAAATTTAGACTGGTGTTCAATTTTTGACAATTTATTTTTGTGTTCTTTTTTCTTGCTGCTGCAGGCGATCCCACATCCACATCGACGGAGGTGAAGTGGAAGGAGGGCATGGATCTGACGAAGAACGCTGCGGACGAGGGGGCCAAGGCGGGCTCGAAGCGAAGTCGTCCCTCCTCCGCGCCGCGGACCTTCTTTTCCTGGTTCGCCGACAATTCGGATGCCTCGGCCGATGATGTGGCTGAAGTGAGTGGCCGAGGGGTGGTGCATTTTGTAACGGTCTTTTGTTGATCAATTTATTTCGTGATGTTGTGGGAAGTTTCGAGATATAACACTCTGTTTACTGGCATTTTTTATGGTTTTGAAAGTGGGGGGCGGCTTCTCCCCCCCTAGGTAGGGGAAGGTTGGGGGGGCGAACTAAAGGTATATCTAACTTTTCCTAAATTTTTAGCGAAAAATTAGTACTTTTAAGGTAAAACGCAATCGAAGCTTAAAAGGAAGTTATAAGTCCATAAATTAGCTACAAAT
Organism: Trissonchulus latispiculum; assembly: GCA_030248195.1. Taxonomy (NCBI): domain Eukaryota; kingdom Metazoa; phylum Nematoda; class Enoplea; order Enoplida; family Ironidae; genus Trissonchulus; species Trissonchulus latispiculum. Next base: position 26,504 of record JASAND010017645.1, read on the forward strand.
TGAGAAAATGTTGGAGCAGTTGATCTCAAAAACAATTTTTCGACACTTTTTGGCGACCCCCAAAAACGTGATTGGGGGGACCCCACCACTAAAAAAATGCCAGTTTTGGGCTGTAGATTTGTTGTTCTTTGGGGTAGAAAGATGACGTCAGGAGTCAGGCCAGAGTCTGCGTTTAACATATTATATTGATATTTCTGTGTTACACGGTTTGGTCTTATTAGATTTCTTTTTGAGCGCCTCTAATTTCGCATCTGTCCGCCTATGTATGTGGCATTGTCAGGTATGCCCAATTCATGTCTGTGTCTGTCTGCCTACACAGTGTGCGAAGTTGTAGCCCATCGCCAGCACACCACTGTTAGCTCATGTTAGCATTTTTTCAAACGTGTCTCTATACTTTTCGCCTCCGGCGGAATTTTACATTTTCCCTTTTTGTTCATTTTTTAGGTGATCAAGGACGACATGTGGCCGAATCCCCTGCAGTATTTCCTTGTCCCTGATATTGATGTGGGCGAAAACGGCATGGAGGGCGACAGGTGCGTTGACAAATTTATATACTTTTTTCAAATCAATGTTATGGAGAGGGCTGCTTGTTTTCGCTCTGGTTTTTGTTGATTTCTGGGAGGGGGGATTTTTTTGTATAGCGTGGCGGAACAAACGCAGTCCGAGATGCTGGAAAAACATCGCCAGTGAGTGTGAGTCATCCATATGAGCTAAAGCGGGTTTTGATTGCCTAACTTACAGTGCGTCCATAACTACCCCTGAGGGTGTACTGTTGTAGTACGCGGCCGCTGCTTCTCAGCAAATTTTTTGGGACCATTTAACATGGGGTCAGACAGGGTGAACTTTGGTGTGTCACCCTGAACTGTTAAATCGCTCAGAAGACCAAATTTTCAAACATTTTCCAGACCGGATTCGAATGTTTAGTCGACTTTTCCCTATTTAAGCACTAAATTCGCTTATTTTTGGCCATTACTATAAAAATAGCGCAATTTTTAGCATGTTTGTAGAAACATTTTGAAAACTTTTCGCGCGCGCGCCCCCCCCCCCCTCAAAATGACTCGCCCCCCACTGGCCCCCTGCAAAGAAGCCCCCCTAGAATAAGCCCAGACTGTGGTCCAACCTTGACCCCCCCCAGCGGCAAGAACCCAAATTTCAAAATGAAAATTTTTTCTGCCTAATAGTACAGGAGAAATTAATGCATTTCTTAGCTCAATAGAGCCTCCTGGTCAGTCAGGCATATATTTTGCCTATGTTCAACCTTCTGTGTGTGATCCAGGTGGACGAAATTTGGCACGGTGCCATTTCAAGCGAAATTTTTCAAATTTGTCAAAAACGGCTTATTTTTCATTATTGTTTTATTCATTCATTTATGTTTCTGGAATTGTAAGTGCGTAACTTGCGGGTGTAGGAACGCCGGATCTTGTGGGATGGGCGATACTAAGGCAGACGCACACTTGTTCGTTTGTTTTGCAAAACTGAACTGATTTAGTTCAAATTTGGTGTGGCTGCATTTTGGGTACACTTCTGTGATTTGTGTACACTTCTGATCGCCCTGCAGCAAAACTTTAACATTTTAAATTTTTAAGTTTACCAAGAGTGTGACCAAGCGGAGCCAAACAATTTTTGTCTCCAATTTTGCTAAACAATCATGTACAGGGGTTTTTAGGTTCGCTGAACACGAATCTGAAAACCCTTTTTTCGGCCCAGATTTTTGTTTCGCTGGCTGTATGTAAGCTACAGTTGTAATGTAAAGCTTCACGTTTAAGCGGCTAGAGAATCCGAAGATGAGCACCGCCACCCTATACATAGCTTTCTGTAGGTTGGAGTTCTCTCCGGCGGGTCACTTTCCCGTTTTTTTCCCTAACCTTTACCGTTTTTGTGCGCATTTTTGATTCCTTTTTTGATCTTCTTTTTTGTGTTTTAGTGATGAAGAGGAGGTTGATGACAGCGTCGTGGTCGTGGAAGAAGACGGAGAGGACGAACCCCCTGAAGAAGGTACAGAACCTAATTTGCATAAAATTTTTGGGTTTTTAGCGGTTTTTTGGTTTCCGTCCGTGTGCTGAGGCTTTTTGGCACGTTCTCCTGTAGATGGGCAGCGAGTTTGAAGTTGAGCTGCAGTCACGGTCCGTACTATACAGTTTTTGAGATAAGATTTGAGAAAACTAGCGGAGTCTGGTGTGGTCTGTTTTCTGTTTACCAATAGCTTGCCCTAACTCAATTATTTGGATCAAGAGTACATAATACATAAGAGTATGGTAAATGTCGTATACGCTATAATGTTAGAAGCCTGCTACATCCTCGGCATGCTATCGGCTGAGCCCCTACATACAGTGTCCCCTCGATTTGATAGTAATTCTTTTATTGCATGACTGAGGAATTGTAGGAAGCGCCCCCCCTCCTCCTCCAAAGCTGTCAGTGATGTGACTTCACTGTTCAAGATGAGGAAATCTATAATTTCCGGTGTAGTCTTGACAACGCATCACTTTCATTACGCGCTGAGACAGCTTTAGATTTAGATTTTCACTGGGGTTCGTCTCAAACTTTTACCGGGTACGTTTACTCTCCCTATCGCGGCTTTATTGTCTCCCAATTTCCTCTTTCCATTCTAGTTTTCTTCTCTGTCTCCGTTATTTTTCTTTTTTTTCTATTTCAGGTGATGAAGAGAATTATGAAGACGGTGAGGGTCAGGAGGGGGACGGCGCCACCAATGATGGAAATGGTGAAGAGGGCGCCTGAAAATTTGGACTTCTTTTCCTCCGCACCCCTTCCGAATTTTCAATTCCACTTTCCGTTTCCCCCGCCCCCAACCCTCCAGTTTTTAACATTCTGTCTTTTATTCTGTGTCTGTTGATGTCTGTTGTTGGTTTTTGTTGTTTCGCTGTTTTTTCTGCACTTCTATGATTTTCTGGCATATGCAGTTTTTTTCTTCTCTTGTCCATGCAAAAATTTAGTATTTCTTGTACATACGTAGCGGTCTGTGGGTTTCGCGACCCTAATTTTACTGTCAATAAATTCTGCAAATTTCTTTCTTTTTTTCTTGAAAATTTGTGTTTTCTTGAAGCTCAGGGTTCTGTGGTGTTCCATCTGCGTACAGAATTTGTATTTCTGTTTTTGTTGGCTGCGTTACACACTTTTCGTTTTGTCATTTGGCGAGCAGAATTGCTATGTAGGAAGAGTACGTACGTTGTATGTTGTATGTTTTGGTTTTTAAGATTTGGATAATTTCATGCGGCTGACAGTAAATAAAGAGTTGCTGAATTTTATCTAATTTTATGCTTAGGAATTCTAGGGTTCCCAGTTTAGATTTCGTGGGCTACTGTAGGGTCAAGTTCTAGCTGCCGGTTAGTGTACGCAAATAGACGAAGTTTTGCTGGTTGATGTTCTGGAGTAGGCATTTTGATGATGGCTAGAGTTGTGCCCGAGCCGGGCCCGAATTTTTGCTCTGCCTATTTCAAATTTTCTCCAACATCTTCACTAGAAGGTCACATAAGCTTCCACCAGTTGTCTAAATTTTATTCAATAGCTATAGCAATGGTTGTTTTTTGACTGCCTGGCCTTGAATCGGGCCGGTCAGTGCCAGAGGCCCGGGCAATTTCTTCACGGCACCACTCTAATGATAGCATGGTAAGTGTGGTAACCCCATTTTGAGCCCATTAATATTGTAGCCCATTCAAAGATGGTAGTGTTCGGCTGCATTTTGTTAGAGGATAACGACTTCGCTCAAAAAGCTGAGCGGTAATGTTTCGTAGTTGATGTCTAAGGAATTTTGCATTTAGGATATAATAGATTTAGGAATTCATGTTAAATTTTAAGTTCTATAAATAACAGAAACATCTGTTACAAACGCAGCCGTTTCCCAAGCGGTTGATCAGATCTCCCTGTTGAACTCTTGCAATCTACGTAGCGTTCATTGTCTAGTTTTCTGTATTCTGAAATTTTACTTCAGCAACCTTTCTTAACTCCTTATGCATTTGTTTGTCGGAATGATAAAATGAAGCTAGCTCAGTCAAATTAGTGTGCAAGATGTGCTTGACACTGAAAATCCGACTTTAAAATAAGTTTCATCTAGCTTTTTGAAGAAGCGAACCCGGGATCGACCGATCCAGGACCTGGATCGGATCGGATCGACAATTAATTTGACTGGATCGGATCGGTTAAACTTTTGCTGCCGATCCGATCCGATCCACATCACTAGTCAGAATACACATTTTGAAGTTTTCGTTGCTATGATTTAGCTGCTGGACTTTCTTTATTGACTCAATAATGTTAGTTTTAGGACTTTCTTCTTTGACTCAATAATGTTAGTTTTAGGACGTTTCCTTTTAATTTCAAGTTTGTTCTGGACTCGAATTCTAACAAGATTTGGACCCGATTGTCAACTCTGGTTAGGGTGTCCGACTAGGGAAAGCAAACTCGGTTTCAATCCCAAGTGGACACTTTTCTTCAACCCTCCCAAGAGGTTCGATTTTATCTTCAAGAAGATTTGAGCTCTCACCTATTCTATTTCTAAGTATGTAGTAATGTTTCAGGCACTGAAACTGAAACTATTTTGGGAGGAGACTAGAGGCCTGCACGGGCCGAATTTTTGCGGCCCGGCCCGGCCCGGCCCGTGAAAAATCTTTCTCGGCCCGCCCGGCCCGGCCCGTCAACTGGTTCGGCCCGGCCCGGCCCGGCCCGTCAGATGCTTCGGCCCGGCCCGGCCCGGCCCGTCAAAATTTTCGGCCCGCCCGTGCCACGAAATTTTTTCATTTGTCGCAAAATGCAAAATTACGTAAATAATTTTGTTAGCTTGGTTATTAAAAACAGAATCTCTGGTTTTTGGTGCTTTTTCTAGGAAAAGTGTATTTTCTAAAAACTGATTTTTGAGTTTTAATGGTTTTTAAACGCAGTTTTAAGGACAAAATAATTTTTGTCGTTCTACAAATGAAACCAAAAGATAATGCTGCCTCATGTTGACACTTTGTATATAAGACTGGAACGCTAGAAAAACAAAAAACTGAAAATTCCCTAAAAAGTTACAGTGGCAATATTTAAATATTGTACTTTATTAAACCAGATGAAATTTTGTGAAGTGCGCATTTTTATAAGGATTAGTTGAGAAATAAACTAATTAGAAGTAGAGGACTTTAAAAAGATGCAACTGTGCAGAAGGAGTAAACTTTCATTTCTAAAGAAGTAGTAAATCTTTGCTCCACAAACTCAAAACTTTGATTTTTTTAAAACTGCTTTTTTCTAAGTAAATGCTTCGTTTTCTTAAAAAAGACAGCAAATACATCAAAACCAAAATAAAATACTTACACTGTTACTAATACCATATATTGCCCTATTCCAAAGTTTCATATTCTAGTATTGTAAACGCTAAAATTACTTAGGCGAATTGAGGATTTTACATTAATGATGTGACGATAAATACATGTATTATTTATGAAAATAAAATGCTAACGTTACTGCAGGAAATCAGTGTTAGTTTGAACGAAACATATTGCGGAAACACAAAACATTTTAAGCTAAATTATGAATTACTATTTTATAGTTAAATCTTTTAAAAAACTGATGGCGGGCCGGACTGTCGGCCCGCGGCCCGGCCCGGCCCGTGAGTTTCGGCCCGCGGCCCGGCCCGGCCCGTGAACTTTGGTCGTCGGCCCGCCCGGCCCGGCCCGCGGGCCGTGCCTGGCCGGGCCGCGGGCCGTAATGCAGGCCTCTAGAGGAGACCTGAAACTGAAACTAGACTGGTTCTTGGCTGGCTCTCAGTAGCTCGCCTGGCACCCGAGAACGGGTCCGACCCCCCACTTTTGGAGACACCCACTATAAATACTAAAAACTTTCTCCTTGATGTTTGGTTCAATAAAAACATCTACGCTTTGACATAATGAGAGAAGACATATTGGGTAACATAAACATGGCATTAGCTTTGCTGTAGCCCTAACGGTTAGAGAGCAATGCTACCCTAAAACTTTAAGAATCGTCGAAAATTTGGCAAATTTTGGCTGCTGAATCAAAAAATTTAAATCTGGTGCGACCACAGAAGCTGAAATTTGATGTGAACATACTTCCCATAGATCCACACAATTGTGCCAAATGTGAAGGAAATCTGCCCAAGCATTATAGTTTTATTCCAGTTGAAACATGAAAAAAGTGGCAAAAACGGGAAAAAAGCGAATTTCTGAAAATTGTCCAATATATACAATATGTATATCAATCGATAGCTTTCATGGCTGTGAACAACTTTTCTTCTTGGCACAATCGCGTATTTGCAACCTATTTCAAGATATTTTCGAAAAACTGAAATTTTATCGTTTGAAATGACCACTGAATTGAGGATTTTCACCGCCACTTTATCTGTCTTGAATAAGTTGAAAAAAAGGTTGTATCGGGTAGAACTCAGATATTTACACATATTTCTTTGCTTATCAAAAGTTTTCTTTTCGTGTGGGAGGCTGTACAAACAAACCCTACAAAAATGTACTGAGCAGGCAGTTGAGTTGGCTGGCATTCAACTGAGTATACTCAAAGTATCAGCTATGCTTCTGTTAATTACAGAAACAGGTTGAAATTAATGTTAGTGTGGCAGGGTCAGTAAGCCTACAAATCAGTACATTTTGAACCAAATCTGTCAGCGTCGTCAAGCTAGAACACCTGGAGATATATACTTTTGATCCTGACCAATATTGGCATTTTTTCATGTTTCAAGTGGCGTAAACCTATAATGCCCAGGCAGAATTCCTGCATATTTGACAGAATTTTGGGGACCTATGGGATGTATGTTCACACCAAATTTCAGCTTCCAGGGTCGCACCAGATTTAAATTGATTGATTCGGCGGCCAAAATTTGATAAATTTTCTACGATTCGTCGAGTTTAGGATAGCGTTGCTATCTAACCGTTTGGGTTACAGTAAGGCTAATGCCATGTTTATGTTACCCCATATGTCTTCTCTCATTATGCCAAAGCGTAGGTGTTTTTATTGAACCAAACAGCAAGGAGAAATTCTTAGTATTATTTATAGTGGGTGTCACGAAAGGTGGGGGGTCGGACCCTTTCTCGGGTGCCTGGCGAGCTACTGAGAGCCAGTCAAGAACCAACGACCAAGTATTTATTGACCACGCACATGTTGTATATTCGTGCAAAAAATGAAACCGGTCCAAGAAATTTGGGGCACCCCCATTTTAGTCGCCCCCTGCTTAAACTAGTTTCAGCCTTTTCTCAAAACATGAATATTTGAAGGTTTAAAGCGGTTTTTTTCGTTAATACTCTGCAGAGTGGAAGTATAAATAATCATAAATTTATGCATTATATTATGTCTCAAGGCTATGCAGTTTTTCGAATGAACTAAAACTGAAACTGAAACTCCGACTGAAACCTGAAACTATTTTGCGGTCCCGACTGAAACCTGAAACTATTTTGGGAGGATACCCGAAACTGAAACTGAAACTGAAACCGTCTTGGACCGCCGACTGAAACTGAAACTGAAATCGGTTACTGAAACAACACTACTTCTAAGCGAATGCTGTGCCAGCTTGCATCAAACTATAGTCAGAGCTTTCAACCAAGGATTGCAGTTAACTCTATAGAGTATTTATGTTGCAAACGGTGGTTAGCAAATCGCCAAACTTTTGGCGCGTACGCTTGTTTAGTTTCGTTGTTCGTATTTTTCTTTTTTCCGTTAAACGTAAAAAATAACTAAAGACAACTATATAGTTCAGTCCAAAACATTGTCACAAGTATTGCTCAATATATTTACAATCGTAATTTATGAAAAAATTAATTCTAAACGTCAATGGTTTACTAGAGAGAGGGTCCACATTTTATCCACTACCATTCACACTGATAATAGTTACTGAAGGACTAGGCGTAGTACTAGCAGCAGTAGTAGTAGCAGTAGTAGCAGTAGATTTAATAAGACCGGCTTCTCGGCCGGCCAACCACAGGCCCACTCTTGAAACGACATAGAATACAATGGAGCATGGCACAACTAGCCAGGGCCAGGGGCCAAGCCGGTCGAACGATCACAAAACCGCTGACAAGGGCCACTAACTCCAGCAGGTAGACCAGACCGGCCAGGGTTATCTTCAGTAGTCAGAATTTCATATGTCAGAATTTCATTAGTCAGAAACTAACTTTTCAGACTTTCATTAATCAGAATTTAATTTTTTGAAATAATATAAGTTGAACTTTCATCTGTCAGAATTTCATAAGTCAGAATTTCATTAGTTAGAATTTCATTAGTCAGAATTTTGCTTGTCAGAATTTTGCAAAAAAGCACTGTGCTTCCTGGCGCAAAGTGTAACAAGATGGCTGGTCTTGATGATAATTTTATAAAAAGATTTCTAGTCGACACAAATATAATGTGTCTTGGCTCTACCATCAGCAACGAGCAAATCTTTCTTTTCAAAAGAGTTCCCCAACAACTTTGTAGGTTCCGCGTACACCTACCTACATTTTATAGACAGGAAATGAAGATAGGCTGTTTCGTTAGAATTCGAAAAGAATCAGAATGGCCAAGAGTACGTAATAACTGTTGGATTATGTACTCTTGGTATGGCACAAATCATCAATGTTCTTTCTGGGGAAGAGTTAAGAGCTACAAAATAGTTGATTTTAGCTCCACTCTAACCTACTTTATCGGGAAAGGCCCTAAAACAGTGCAGCAACGTGCAAAATTTTGATGAAACTAGAAAAATAAAATTCTGACTTACGAAATTCTGACTAATGAAATTCTGACAAATGAAAGTTCAACTTATATTATTTCAAAATTAAAATTCTGACTAATGAAATTCTAACTAACGAAATTCTGACTAATGAAATTCTGACTAATACGATTCTGACGGATGAAAGTAGACGGTCAGAGCTAGAGTTGTGACGCGGGCCGGTGGCGGGCTGCGGGCTCGGGCCGGGCCGCGGGCCGGGCCGGCCCGGGCCCGGCCCGGATTTTTCGGCGACAGCCCGGCCCGCGGCCCGGCCCGCAAGATTACAAATAGGCGGCCCGCCACCGGCCCGCGGGCCGGTGGCGGGCCGCGGGCCGGGCCCGTTTTTTAAACGGTAAATGGCAATTTTTCAATAAATTTCGGTGCAATTTCAAGTCTACAATCAAAATTTTATTTACGGATTTTCAATGGTTTTGTTTTAAGATGATCAATTACACATAATTGAAGTTAGAATTGAGCTGTGTCGTTATCTGGGTGTCTAAGGTTGTTATATGGTGGCTACTTATTGGATATACCTAATCCATTCTAAGTTACGTCTATGAGGAGGGTGTAGAAGCTTTTTATATGTGAACAGTTGTCGCAAAACAATTGGAATGAAAACATTCGCTTATATAATTAGGTTTGATTGTATTGGTACTGAAGTAAGGGGGCATCGTTCGCAGTTTAAGACGCAGTGCTCGTGTTGCGATTGTAATTGCTAAGTGGAAACGTAACCAACATCCAAAACCTTGTTAGACAAACTAAACGAAATTTGGTTTAGTTTTTCCCTGCTATTGGTCATGCAAATTAGACCTTTATGTCAAAATCAAGCACGTGGACAAACTTAACACAAGAGACATTTAGTTTGAGGAAGTGAAAAGCTTCAAAAAAGTAGCATCTTTGAAAAATAATGGAACCGGAATTGTAACATAAGGTTAAGAGTGGAGTAGGAGCGACAGCTTGGATTTGTATATGGATAATGTGTGGAATTCTGCATAACAATGTAATACTTACCAAACACTTAATCGACTGACCAGTGGCCACTTGTTATTGCTATTTGTTGTTTGTGAAAAATGGAAGACATAAAAATAGCCGTAAAATATGTTGAAATTAGACGTAAAGCAAGTTGAAATTAATTAGCTAACAGTTCGGGCCACTTTTGCGACGTCGGGCCGTTCGGCCCGTAGAAATTTGCGGCCCCGGGCCGGCCCACGTGGCCCGGCCCGCCACCGGCCCGCGGGCCGGTGGCGGGCCGCGGGCTGCGGGCTGGGCTCGGGCCGGGCCGACCCGGCCCGGGGCCCGGCCCGTAGCACCACGTCGGCCCGCGGGCCGGCCCGGCCCGCAAAATTTTCTTATTTTCCAACACTAGTCAGAGCTTTTAACCAAGAATTGCAGTTAACTCTAGAGTATATATTCATGTTGCAAACGGTGGTTAGCAAATCGCCAAACTTTTGGCGCGAACGCTGGTTTAGTTTCGTTGTTCCTATTTTTCTTTTTTTCCGCTAAACGTAAAAAAATAACTAAAGACAACTATATAGTTCAGTCCAAAACATTGTCACAAGTATTGCTCAATATATTTACAATCGTAATTTATGAAAAAATTAATTCTAAACGTCAATGGTTTACTAGAGAGAGGGTCCACATTTTATCCACTACCATTCACACTGATAATAGTTACTGAAGGACTAGGCGTAGTACTAGCAGCAGTAGTAGTAGCAGTAGTAGCAGTAGATTTAGTAAGACCGGCTTCTCGGCCGGCCAACCAAAGGCCCACTCTCGAAACGACATAAAAAACAATCGAACCGCCCAGTAGCATGGCACAACTAGCCAGGGCCAGCGGCCAGGCCGGTCGAACGATCACAAAACCGCTGACAAGGGCCACTAACTCCAGCAGGTAGACCAGACCGGCCAGGGTTTGCCGATGGAAATGGGAGCTGATAAGGCTCCCCAGGGGGGCACAGATAACGACCACGGGCACACAGACGGCGAAATAGTTCCAGGCTTCCTGGGAGGTCCCGTCCATCATGAGCTGGCGCCAGTAGAACCCCACCACCGTGTTGATGCCCATCAGAACCACGGAGGTTGGGGTGGCCACTTTTTCTGAGACCTGAAATATGGAGGGAAGGAGTTTTGCTTTATCCAGTTAAGTGACTCGTGGAAATTTGTAATGAATACATAAGATCAGATTGGATGTAATTCTATTAGTGTTAAATTAAAGTTGTGTTAGAGGTGTAGTGTTAGAACTTATGGTTGTGTTGAAGGGTGTCGAACGGCATTAATATTGTATGAATAACGATATAGTATTGTTTGTAGTGTTAAAATATATGTGCAACCTGGGGAGCAAGTATATGGAAAAGGATTAAAAGATCACAAAGGAATAATGCACAGTAAATGCATAAGCAGATGGGATGAAGTAAATAATAGTAATTATATAATTAATAGTATTTTAAATTTTAGTTTAAATTTAATTTTAAAATCCCTACCATAAAAAGCAGTGTCAGTATGGAGAATGAGCAAATGTCAATCCCAGATCCGGCCAGCGAAGTGAACAGACCACCCACCGCGCCGATCGCCAACAAAATCCCGGCCTTCCACCAACCAAAGTTGGGGATCTGATCAAAAGTTTGCCGCTTTTTTCGTCGATTCAGCAGAAACAGAGCGCAAGCAAACGAAGCCCAAACGGACACAAAAAACATCTTTTTGACGGCAGGAGGCACGTGGTTTGCCACAAATTCCAGACCCAAAATTAGACCCAGACCCCCGCCAAGGGTGCAGAAAATCACGGAACGCCACTCCAGTTTGAGGCGCATCCAGAATATGGTAAAGGCTGCTGCAGTCATGCCTGAAATAGAAAAAAATTGGTAAAGGTTCTCGGTGGTGACAGTGGTAAGGTGCTTGTCTGGTGAGCTGGCTGTCGCTGGAACAAATCTCAGATGTTTGCTTTGCTTTTTTGATTGCTGAAAATGGATTTGTAATTTTGTAAATAAATAATTAAATTTTGTAAACTTGACAGAGCTACACTTATAATGCAACATTTACCGGCAACACACGGCAAACTGTGCTGAGCACAACCCTCACGAGGCGAAATTAGTTTAAAACTTTACCACAACTTTGTATCATTAGGGAGAAATCCCGGGCCACGTCCGGCTGTATATGGAAAGCCAAAGTCATAACGGGGAACGCCACAGCGCCCCCGCCTTCACTCGTCATACCTGAAATTGAAAAAGTGAGAAAAACTGGAAAATATTAAACTTTTTCTAAGGGAAGCCATTTTAGATTCCCATATCGATAATAATCGAACTTTAATTTTTATTTGGTGTATTATATTTCGCTTTTATTAATTTTTCCTACCAGCCACGAGTGCTCCAAAAATCATGGTTATGGACATGAAATATCGAGTGGGGAAAAGGGCGAATAAATTCCATCGGATGGCCAAACTCCACCAAATAATTTCGAAAAATAGAGCCGGAATTGCCAAACCTGAAAACAGGAAACAAAATTTTAATAAAAATCTAATTAATATTTAATAGTATGAATAACAGAGTATCAGCGATTTGGATGTTAGTCTGGTTTTGTTCTGAAGTTTTATAAATAGTAATTAATTATTAATGAAATAAATTTAATTAAATACACGGGGATAATTTTTGAATTATTTACCAATCAAGCGTCGATACTTCGTCAAAATTTTCCGATCCCATGATATTTCCTCCTCAGTTGACTTTTCGATACGTTGATCTTCTTCAAGCTTCTGACCTATGTATGAATTGGATGAATGCATTAAAATATGTTGGTTTAAAATTGTGAATTTTTCAAGAACAACTGGTTGATTTATGTTGATACAAGTATTAAAAATTTTAAAATTTTGGTAAATACTGGAACATGTTTATAGTTCTCCTTCAGACAAGCATAAAAAATGTAACCACTTTTGACAATAGACGGAATCAGGGCTGAACACAGCAGGCCCCTTTGCTACTATGGTTAAAAATCATCAATTTTCTAGTAAAAAGTGCCTTTTGAATGATTATGAAATCAGAAAGTAGCCTATTCCTAAGGACATATACACACAGGTTTTGTGATCGGTTTAATATTCTCCCATTTGGTCCTGGTAGATTCATTAGGAACTTTTGAGTGAGTCCAAGGTTAAGCCAGCGCCCAGTGTTAGACCTTATACAAATTTATGGGGATATATGCCAGCAGAAGCTCTTGTCGGACACTCTTATGTATTATGTACTCTTGGTTGGCCAGCAATTTCAAGAATTGAAATCAAGACAAACGCATACCTTCCCAAAAATATTTCTTGATGAATTGTTTGGATTTCTCTGAAAAAGTAGCAATCATATTAATTCAATCACACAATGATTTTTGAGATTGTTACTGTTTACACTGCAGCATATAGAAAATTTGACGTTTCAAGTGCAAATTTAAGAACCTCCATTTTTTGAACGAACAGTTTAAAAATTTCTGCCGGAAATTTGTCGACAGATTGAGCTGATTTTAATTAACGCCACATGAAAAATTGAGAGCATCCTAACTTTTTCAAACACACAAAACGAAAATCGTTTTCGACAAAATTGTCATTTTGTTTAGTCGTTCGTGAATCGTGACAGCAGATGCGAATCACAACTTTACAACAATTAGCTGAACTTGACGACAAGTTTCGCTATTTATAAATGTTACTCACTTTTTTGCCCATCACATGTGCAAAAACGGAAAAGTTTTTAACGTTCACATTATTTACAGGTTTTACAATTTGAGAACATTCAGTAATTACCTTTTCTATTTGCTTCAGCAACATTTTCTCTTTCGCCGAGATACAATAGCAGTCCCTCTTGAAAGCTCATAACTTATCTAACAGCCGATTTCTATGAATATTAATCGGATTAGATTAAAATTACGCGATTGATTAAATTTAGCGAAGAATACTTGGTGCTATTTTCACGAATTTAGCTCAAATTGCATTTACGGACATCCCTTAGCACCTAACGCAAACCGATAAACCAATTAGCTTCATTATCGTTTCCTCAATAGAAGAGAAATGTTAAATTAAATTAAATGATAGATATAAGGTAACTTGAAAGATCTGCTTGTTTAGCTTTCCGGAAAACTTCAGGCAAATATTACAAGCATATTCTAAAACTTTTCATTTCACGAAAATGTTATGCAAATTGCAGAGATTTGCTTTAGGATCTTTCTAGGGCTGTCAGCGGGCACAAAAATGAGCAAACATTTGTGAAGTTCGAATTTCATGCAAAAGTAGAGGCGCGGAAATAAATCGCGAAGAAGGCGAAAGCTTATAACTGGACTGTGTTTGAAGTTGAAACTTTAGTTGATCTGAAACCTTTGAAAAATAGAAAAAATATAAAATAGCTAGGCTTGAACTCTCAGGCTTTTCAGTTTTATGTCATAAGGGTTATGTCAATAGGAAACGCCAGCTGAGTGAGACCTCTTAAAGTAAGCCTCAAAATCCGCACTATTTTTTACCACTCTATTTACAAATATTTAGTTTAGCTATTTTCCAAAACAGCTTTGAGACCAAAAGGTGCTTCAGCTAAACCGGAAAACTCTTGGCGTGAAGCGGCCCCAAGAAATATGACTCCATTGAAATAGTGGTACATTTGTATCCCAGTCGTTGTACTAATCAAATGACTAACTATGTAAAAAAATTGTCTAAAAACTCTAAAAACTATATTCATGGATCTATCATCTACTTACTGATCAATAAAAAACAGAAAGTTTGGTTGAATGTTAAGTTGTTTAAAAGATCTTGCGTAAATCGTGTGAACTTTCGGAAAGGCTGCCGCTTGAACCACTGTGCATTACTTTACACTACAAAAAATAATTAAAGCTAATCGAAAAAATAACTGCAAGGATTGAACAAACGTACACTTAAAATCAGAATCGGAGGTTTAAGCCAGCTCAGCAGTTGGTTACCACCTAAAACTAAATCATATTGATAAAACCAAAAACAGATGTCAACGACATGAACACTGTGGTTAAGCTTAAGGTTTTTACAGGAAAGCAGTACATTTTTAGTTTCAAAATCAGGCTACAGGATTTCAGATTTAAATTAAAATTTAGAGTCAAAATTAATTAACACTAACTTCATTTCAGACTGCAGAGTCGGATTCGAATTAATGCAGACTCATTCTTTTCGCTGCAGGGAAGTCTTCTTTGAATAAAGAAGCCCTCGTAACCGCGGCTCGCAGGTTACCTAGTAGTAATCTTTCTTTCACTACAACTCAAAAGTAAGTTGGCTAAAGAGCCACTAAAGTTGTCAATTTAATTCAGCACATCTACCTCATATCTGCATCCGTTTCCGTATCGGTATTACGCTCTTAAGTAAACTATATCAGAACTCAAGGGTCGGTTCATTAGTCAGAATTTCGTTTGTTAGAATTTTGCCAAAAAAGCAATTTTCTTCCTGGCGCAAAGTCTAATAAAAATGGCTGATTTTGATGTTAATTCTATAAAATGGTCTCTAGTCGACATAAATATATGGGTCTTAGCACTACCACCAGCTACGAGAAAAAGTTTCTTTTCAAAAGGGCTCCCCAACAACTTGGTTAATTCCGCCAAACCTACCTACATCTTACAGACAAGAAACGACGATAGGCTGTTTCGTTCGAATCCTAAAACAATCAGAATGGCCAAGAGTACGTAATAACTGTTGGATTATGTCCTCTTCGTATGGCACAAATCATCAAGGATCTTTTTGGGGAAGAGTTAAGAGCTAGCTACAAATGAGTTGATTTTAGCTCTGCTCTTCTCTACCCTACTACTTTATCGGAAAAATGTCCTAAGATTGTGCAGCAACGTGCAAAATTTTGAAAAAGCCATGAAAATATTCTGCCTGACGAAATTCTGGCTCGTGAAATTCTGACAAATGAAAGTTCAACTTATATTATTTCAAAATTTAATTCTGACTAATGAAATTCTAACTAACGAAATTCTGACTAATACGATTCTGACAGATGAAAGTACACACAAGGGTAGCCCAGGAGGACCTCAAGAACAATATACTTGAATTTAACTCTCAATGATATCTAACACCATAAAAGCTGGTCTAACTTAACTATCTGGCATGCTAGCTTTGTCAGAACCAAATCGAACTTAAACATCAAGGGGCTATCTTTGACACAGAACCTTAGACAAGGTTGCGAGTGTTACACCACCATAAAGTACAACTAAATTGATGTGAACTATTAGCTACCCACCGCATTTGCGCCAGACACCTATTTTACATGGCCTAACCTAAGCATGTGCGCAGCGGCCCGAAATCCAAAATCTAACCCTAACCAACTAATCAATGTATGTACAAATTAATTTTAATTTCAATATCACAAATACCATTGAATCAAACTCAACAAGGAAATATACAAAACGATGCAAGTATCAACAGAATAGCCATTAACGTTATGGCACACAAAACTATTCAGATAGCAACAATACACACCAGTGTCCAGCAGTGTTTAAACAAAGCAACCATTAATCCACCAGAAAAATAGTAACCGAAATTCGCAAAAACCCAGCAGGGGTCATCCATTCTCGTTGGGAAAGATTGAAATCAGGATAGAAAAAATTGGAAAAATGTGGGGGGATCGTACCACCGCATTTCAACATTGCAGTCCGGACAATCCTAACCACTCAGCCATCAGTCATCCAATCAAAACTCAGATGCCGAGTGAAACACAACCCTCTGCAGAAATTCTGCTCTAGGCTATGGGGGAAAAATTCAATCACAATTTTCCTGTTTCCTTTTCCTCCTTCTTTTCCCCCTTCGTTTCCCCGTCATCCCTGTCACGCGGATCCCCGCCGGTCAGCAGTCGGCGTACCCGTTCCATTTTTCCGGACAGCTGTCGGGTTTCGGGGTGGCCGGCCTCATGATAGAGCGGGGTCTGGTCGAAAACGTCCGGGGCCGATTCACGGGTAGCCTGCCAGTCCGCCTCGAAAAAGTGACCCTCCATCCGTTTCGGGGGAAACAGGAGGGCACAGACGTGGCGACCTTCGGCCACCAGATAGTTGTAGGTGGTGCAGGCATGATCCTGAAGCAACAAAAACAGAAATAATTCACTAAATGTAGTATTTAAAATGTAATAATTAATTAAATTTAACTAAAACAAGATACACTGTGCGAAGACAAAACGGGGTTTAACCAACACATTGCGAAAATCAAACTTAAGTTTTGCCTCGACACAAAATTGCCACCCTCCAACCAAGTTTTTCTCGAAATGAGTCGTCAGGTCAAGGATTGGATTTTGATCAATTTTCTGGGAATCTCAGTCACCGCTCCCTCGACAGACATATTCGCTTTGTTTAGAAAATAGACCCGTGCTAGAACTCTCCGTCAATGCAATCGCGAACATCCAAAAATGAAAATCCATTGACTCTCTCCTGTTTTGCCTTAGTGACTGCAGGCAGGCGTTTTTCATTACTTCTTTATGACAAAAAATGAAATCACTCACTATACCATGGCCGTTTTTTGTTAACAGCTTTGAAATTGGACCAATGCTTGCATAATAGTAAACAAGGGTAGTACACAGTGATGGGCTGGGCCAAGCACTGCCGGATAATATGCGATTTGACAATATTCATTTAAATTTTAGAAATACTCAGGGTATTTTTCAGGATTTTTGGGGGGTGCAAAAAGGAGAGAAAAGTAGTATTTTTTGGCGTATCCTGCACGTAGAAACGCAAAAAGTTCTCAAAAAATGCCAGAATTTACGCTAAAAAGAGCCATGAACAGGAAAAATCTTCGGCGAAGACGGAAATTTTTCGAACAAGAATTTGGGGCCCCAAAAAATCCGGGAAAAAAAGGGGAAAGCAAAAATCTCGAGAGGGGGCGATTTCTGGGCGAAAGACATTTTCGAGGGTGAAGGGTCAGTCCCTCCCCCCTTGTAAAAATACCCTGATACTACTGAAAAATCCAGGTCACTTCATCGATTGATCACAGAAATTCAATGCGTTGAGCAACACAGACAAAGAAATTGCAAACCTTGAAAACCAACATTCATGAATAAATTGCTTGAACTTTGAAAATTTCGCTTTGGCTTTTGGCGGATAACCGGAGATCCGTTAATGAAAAATAGGCGGACATGATAATGAAAAAATATCCGGTATTACAACGGCACAACATGGATCGGTATGTCGATCTCACCAAAAAATAAATTATTGCTGAGTGTAAAGTTTAGAGATTGTACGGCAACGTGAACGTACGGTTGAGAGGACTTCAAAGCCAATCTTGTGCCGACGAAAGAAGGGAGTCAGACGGGTGCGGACCAGGTCCACATTTGTGGAAGCGCCCACGCCCAGCACCACCAAATCTACAACAAACCACAATCACAGTCTAGTCACCAAAATGAACAGTCACCAAAACAACATGTCCTGTACAGTACTTTAAATTCAAGGGGGGGAGGGTATGTTTTTCAATCCTAACCAATTCACTTTCACGTTATAGCGCAGTCTAGGGAAATTTTAACGAGGAAAGGCGTACAGCTGGATACTAAAACGTTAAAAGGTGTCATCACCTGTAAACTGTCAACCAGCAATAAACATGTCGGTCTATTAAATGAAAAACCAATCATACCCCTCAAATAGGAGTACCTAAATACGTATTGTTAGGACGTACCTAACTTTGGGACCAGCATTCCGAGAAGGGCAACGGAGGCCTCGTCAATGTCTTCTGCCTTGTAAACCTGAAATAAATAAAAACACAAACTAACGAAACAATAATTTAGCAGGAAAGGCAAATTTTACAATTACAGCAAACCAACAAATACAATTCCATAATAATTATGCCTGTAAAGGCGAAGTGACCGCGGAGAGAACTCCAACCTACAGAAGATTATAGAGTGCCGGTGCTTATCTCCGGATTCTCAGCCCGAAGCCAGAAGCGACAACTCTAATGTTGACTACATCTGTGGAAGGGGGCATCGGGCATTACTCCAGAACACAGACTCCTGTTACCTTCCCACCGTAGTGGTGCCCATTTAACGACCAGTTAAGGATAGACAGCTGGGTTGGCTAGAGCTCACGGCGAACCGATATGTGCTCAGTCTCTTGCTCAAGGGGATTTGTTAAAGCTTTGTGACAGCGGGGATTCGAACCTAGGACCGTAAGATCTTCTACTAGAACGTCTTACCACTCGGCCATCACGGCACTACGGTCATGCCTGTCAGTACGATCTTTGCAGTGGCTTAGCCAGAAAAAAACTTAAGAGGGGGCAGTCTAAGATTATTGTGAGGGGGGGGGTCTCGGGAGCGGAACCAAAATAAGCTGACTGGTTTTTCGAAATTTCAACCAACAAATGTTTTAGGAGACATCTTCGAAGCCTACAAGGGGACCAGGATTTGGACACATTGTGCCGCAAATTACGCATGGCGTTGTCAAACAATGCCAAATACGCCTAGAAAAATAGTTGGTGTATACTCCAGCAGAAGTACCAAAAACGTTTCATGCTTGAGGTTTATAAAACGAGCTCACTGCTGCGCATGGAATAGACGTTTGGGAGGTGGGTCTAACTCCACAACTTTGGGGAGGAGAATTTCCGTACCTGGCCCTCTCCCGCCTACGCCAGTGGTTCCCTGACACATAAGGGGGACTTTTGGCGGCCAATTTATCGACTTTCTTCGATGTCGCTGATTTTTACACGTTTTTATTGTCCAAATGATAAATTTCGACGAGTTTTTTTACAATTACAAGTCTAACGGTTGTTGCGTAATAGTGCAATCTCAAAGTTGAGACTGGATTTGTGTTATATAAATGTAGGAGTTGCGAAAAGTGAGTTGCGAAAAGTTGTCACCTTTTCAAGTGCGCCAGAGAAATCGGCAAAATGGGATCCGTCCAAAATTACCATGTTTCTAAATTGCGGAAACCAGAGGCAATCTTAACGAACTAATAACTCAGAGATAAAGTTTGTGGCCCCGGAGCCAATGCTCGCTGGTCGGATCAACAGCAATGGCAGCGCCTTTACCACTCGACCAATCGCACAAAACACAGTTTCAAGAGAAACTAAAACAAATATATATTATGTACGTATTCAACAAGAATTACATGCCTTCCAGGAGAAGACAAGTTTCGGCAACAGACAAACCGGACCGGACAGGAACCGCCCGTCATTGGTTCGAAATCCCATGACACTGTAGGTATCCACCATGATCAGATGATCCTTGTAGTCCTGATTCAGGACACTCACGGTGGTGCGCTCCGTCTGTGGGCTGTCCAGATTCTGTAGATGAAACTCCCCGGTGGAGAGCTGTTCGATGGTGTTGGGCGCGTAGCGAGTGGGACGCAGCTGACGGGTGGCTGAAAATAGGTATGTAACATATAAAAAATTAAAAACGAAAATAACTACAATCCTATCCACAGAAATTATATACCTGCATAAAGTAAAAAAAACAGTTGTTACAAAGGCAGCCAAGAAGTTGGCTAAAATTGTACAAGTATATATATATATACCCAGGAAAACGTTTTGAGAAATTTGAGTGATTGACTAGGACATAATATTTCACATCCCTTTTTTGGATGCTTTCCCCCTGGATGGATTCCCGAGCAAATTTTTGCATCACCCCCCACTCACTACGTATGTTTTGATTGATTCGGTCAAAATTCAAGTTTCTAACAGTTTCCAGCGTCGCAGATTTTAATGCTAATAAAACTGAATTTATGAGCACTTTTCAGCCTTTAGCTATAGCCGGTCCAAAGCAAGAGAGTGTTGCTGCATTTTTGATGATTGTAGAATACTCTAGAGGCCCCACCCCAAACTTTCCCCCTGGAAACGACAACTCCTCGCAGTAGACTCAGCCTCCCCCCCCCTTTCCTTCAGACACAAATTAGTATCCCTACAGATACGTACAAAATATACGTATTTACATCTGGGGTTTTTTAGGCAAAAATAAGTGGGGGGAGACGCCCCACCCTACTAGTGGGGGGAGGGGTCCAAAAGTGGGGGGGGGGAAATAAAATGGGCTAAAAATGACCGCCCCCGCCCCTCCCCCCAGTAAACAAACCCCAGTACGTAAGTTCTGTACCTTTGAGCATAGGCATTTTCTCATCCGGATTCTGAATCCAATGCTCCGGGACCGGATCTTGCATGTTGGGATTGGGGTCCGGCGGATGGGGAAACTCCCCGCCTGTCAACTCGTCCGGCCGGAGGCGCCGGGTGGGCGGGGGCCGCTTGGGCAGGCCAGCCGCCGGTACAAAGCCCCCCTGAGTCTGAGCGCGAGGTTTCAGCTCTCTTCGGGGCACGGCAGGCTTGGCCGGTGAAGACGAGTTGTTTTCTGTGCTGTCTGTATTCGCTGGAGGCGACGATGCTTTGGACGAAGACGGGCCGTGATCATTGGAGCAAACTCTAAAAAATAAAAGGAAGTTTAATAAATTAGACAGAATAGACAAGTAAATAGACAAAAAACTGAACTTCCTAAACCTGGACAATTTCGGTGACAGAAAGACTGGCTTGTTTTTAGGTATCTCTCTGTTCGGGGGAGGCGGTTTTTGGGTAGGGTATATAGACAATGGGACGCACGAAAGATTTTGTAAACAAGGTTTGAATTTGCAATAATAAAAATTCATATGGTTTTATTTGGTATATAAATATTTGAAATAATCCAGGCAGAATGGCCCTTATCATGGACGTCGCCAATTCAAACGACTTCGGACTGAAAATGTTAATCAACAAAAGCAAGATCACTGGAATGACCAACTCGTAGCTTTATGCCATCCAAGTGGTTAAATTATGCTACCAAGTGTTTCGTTCTCCTCATTCCTGCCTATTTCCGCTTAACAAATGCAAAATTTTTAGCTCAGCAGCAAAGACTAGCTACTGTAAAGCACTTTTCAAAAATATAAAAATGTTCGCCAACCCCCAGCAATCCGTGCGCCCCTCCAGCAGTTTTGCCTAGAAAAACTCTAGGCAAGCTACAGCTGTTGAATGCACCTCATAGCAGAAAATCCTGTCATCTTCCCACCTCAACGAACCACCGACAAAAGTTAATAACTGCGTTGACTTAGAGCACTTATGGCAAACCGAAATGAAAATCAAACACTTGGCTCGATAAGTCATGAGAAACCGAAAGCCAAACCCGGCAAACAAAAATACACGACACGTAGAAGTCACCTGATTTGGACCCGAGACGCGGCTCTCACAGAAGAAGTTGCAACAGGGCTGGTTGAGATCGCACGAAAAATCGAATAAGACATCGTATGAACTCCAACGAAGCTGCAAAAACCGATAAGTATATATATATTTATTATGCGTGGTACGGATTATATATATACAAGTAGGAAAAATGCTCCTTGCAGTCGCATGAAAAAGTTAAAATGAGCTATTATGGCCAACATTTAAACGTGCTGAGGACAAGATTTAAAATGTTTAATATGAGCCAACATCTAAATAAGTAGAGGACAAGATGTAAACGTCTAACATGAGCCGCTACGTTTCTCTTGGGCTCATATTGACGCTCACTTTGGTTACGCCTGTGGTACGTGTCCTCTAAACAGACATTGTTAAACCTAGCCAGAAAAGACTGAATATTAGTAGTGGCGCATACGTTTTAAGCAAAAATCAGAATTGCCTGATTTTTCAACTTCGCTTCAAAACATTTGTTTGTTTTTCGACGTTGCTTCTAGATCTCACTATACGTATGTATATACTAGGGATCGACCGGAACTCCGAAAAACCGGAACCGGAACCGGAACGAGCTTTAAAAAACCGGAACCGGAACCGGAACCAGCTCTTTAACACTACAAAAATCGAAATTTTTTCTTAGCTTCTGGACAATTTTCGCTCAATTTTTCGTATTTTTGTAGCTAATAGAACGTTGTAATAACATTTGAATTGTATTTTACATAGTTAATTCAATGCATGAAAACGAAATTTGCAATTTATATATTAGGAGAATTTTTCTTGTTATACAGTTAAAGTTTACTACATGTATATATATAGCTCTAAAACTGTATACAATATATGTATACAACTTAATTATACACGGTATCGGTATGAGTACTTTATTCAATCACATTCAAGACGCAAAAAACTACGTATATATATATATATATTTACGTTATTACACCGAATCTCGGTGAATGACTTGATTGAATGCAAGTTGACTTCTCAGGGAAATCTATTGGCAAATTAAAAATTTTTTAGTTAAGCAGAATATTAAGAATATTAAATTAAATTAAATATATACATAGAAATTAATTCCACGAAATATCTGCAAGCATCAAAATTGTTAGAAGAGCTTTTTTAGTTTATTATCTAATTTGACAAACAATCTTTGGTCATATATAATCAACTAGAGCTCCAGGAAAAGTTACAGCATTTTCAAAACACTAAATCAAAAATTTAATTGTTGCAAAAATGCCATCGACATTTAGCTAAGATATCCATTATTATTTAGCTTAAGATAACTATTATAATTTTAGTTTACTTTTATTCTGTTTGTATGTATTCAAGAGAAAAAGCCTGAATCTAGCTATGAGCTTACATAGGTTAGCTTTAATAACTGGTCTTCAGTTTTTAAATTTTGCCCATGGGTGACCTTAGCTTATAATTACTTATTTGGTTCTAGCTGTTTTGTGAGAATGCAAATTTTTGTACCTTTTTGGAGATCTTTGTCTCGTTGCAATATTTAAATTTTCATCCATTAAACATATAAAGACTAAAGTCTTTTTCACACTTTTCAAAGAAATTTGAAAAACAAACACAATCTTTACAATATATACCATTAATGTCTATACCTGCCAAGCCACCTTTAGTGACGACAGTTTCGTAAGTCATCGTAGAAGTGTCAGATTCATCGCTAGGAATTCTTTCATCATCAGCCGTTGCATACTCTTCATTACTATTAGACGAATTCATATTTACCAAAATTATCAATAACTTATCTAAATATAAATAAAAGAAAATTTAAAACATTTGCATACCATTTAATTCATATGTACTACACAAAAGTGCAAGGTGATAAAATAGCATTTACGGATCGCTTTGTTATGCCCGACCATTCCTGATTGTGGGACTCATCAGGGGCTTACAATCAGGTTCAAATTTTTAGTAGAAAATTAAAAATTTTATTTTTGACAATGAACTGTTCGGTTTCGTCCCCTAGCGATCAACTCCACTTATTCGTGAGACATTTATGTTTCTTTCAAACACATACATATGTGCATAACATTGAATTTAAAAGCAACTATTTACATAGTCCTTATTCTATTTTAAACTATCTAATGCATTCCACCCATAGTATATTTGGTTTTATATTTACAAAAATCTGATTAATTTTCAATATTTTATCATAATTCCTACAAAATTTTAATTTCAATTTTCGTTTTGAATAATTTTTTGTTAACAAATAATTTACCAATCTTTTTAACTTAAATACAAATGACAGTTTTGTACTACATATCCTTGCATATCTTAATACCTCATTAACATAAACTGTATAGGCTACATTAGAAGAGAAATTACCGTACAAATTAGGAAATTTTACTACGTGAAAGTTATAATCGTCAGTTTTATCAAATACTTCACACATAAACTTATTATTAATAATATCTAATTTAATGTCTAATACATTTGCTGCATAATCATTTAAATTTTCTCTATTTAAAATTAAACATAGAGGATAAATTTCCATAAAAATACTATCGAAAAATCCCTTATCATTAAGAATTGTGATATCATCAATATATCTGAATACATATCTTAACTTTCTAAGCGCATTAAAATTATGCTTATATAACATTCTTTTCATAAAAATATATTCATAATAAAATAAAAATAAATTAGCTAAATACGGAGCACAATCAGTCCCCATAGGTATTCCACATTTTTGTTTGAACATCATGTCTCCACATTCAATATACAAATTATCCAATAACCAACCAATATTCGATATCAAATCCACAGCAGTTAATTTATTTCCTGTATTAGTATTACAACCCCATCTAGCACTTCCTTTGTATAGAATTATACACTTGTTTTTAGTATTTGCAAAAGCTAATTTTATTAAGTAACCTAACGCCTCTTTTATTTCCTTATGCGGAATACTTGTATACAGTTGACCGAAATCATACGTATAAACTGATTTAGCAGACTGTCTTTTATTTATAGAATGTATTGCATCTAATATAACACTAGATCTATCAATTATCCAAAATAAATTGGCATTATTTTTAGTATTTTGGTAAATAGCATTAGTATACATTCTTAATCTATTTAATATCAATTTTAAAGCACAACCAATTCCCTTTGACACAGGTTTTGTAATTGCGCTGTGACTGGCTACTATAAATCTGTGTTTAATTGGATTCTTATGAAATTTAGGAATCATATATATAAATGGGAATTGTTTACAGGTTTCTGTAACATTCCAGCCCATACAGTACATATCTTCACATAAACTATTAATTAAAATATCTTTATTAACTTCGACATATTCGTACACATCACTTACAAAATTTATATTATTATTATTACTAGTATCAACTTTAATTCCTAATTCATTTAAAATAACACTAATGTAATGTTGTTTGCAGATTATAGCATAGGTTTGATTTGCTTTATCAATTGGAGTAAATACATAATTCTTTTGTAACTTACGGAGTTCATTTTTACTACTTTCTATATTCAACTGTTTATTTATTGTAAAGTTACCATACCTATTTAACTGACTTTCAACCATTTCATATATTCTACTGCTCCACAAATATAAATTACACTTATCAATCTCCGATACTTTCTTATTAATACCTAAACTTTTAATATACCTACTCAAGCCTATTTTCACACTTTCCATAGTTTTATTCTTATCATTATCTTTAGCCATGCGATATCTACATCCCAATGCAAGTAATCGACTTATTACCTCATTATCTACAACACTTACATCGCCAGTAATTATGTGCCTATGATAATTATCAACATAATTTATTTTTTCTTTACACATACAAGTATCATTTTGTTTTAAGAAATCCATAACTTTTAAATTACTAACCGTTTCCTTATAATTAAATATTAAACTTGACGTACTATTATCGTATTTATATATGATCATAGGTCTAGCATATAACTTATTTTCCAATGGCCAATAGGTTGAAGCATAGTCAAAAACAATTCGGAAATCAATAATATCAAATAATTTATTAGCGTAATGAAATAAAATTTTAGGTTTCTTAGGCTGTTTCAACTTTTCATTGTTAATACTACTCTTATACATTTTAGTCAGGCACAAATCTATAAGCAACTCTACCATATCACCACTATCTTGTTTATCTGAAATAAGCAAAAACAACTTTCTTATTTCCGATCTGCGTAGACCAAAAATAATTTTAGTAATGCTTTTTCGATATTCTAATTTATCTCTTATAGTACTATCTAGTAGCTCTTTATATAACTCATCAGCATTTATCCTTAACTGTGTGCTGGAAGGTTTTTATAACCTCTAGATCTTGTTCTTTGAGATTTACTAAAATTACAATACACAGGTAAATTATTATTTTCGTTTCTTAAATAATCATTAAGTCCATACGGGTATTTTGTTTTAAGTAATTTAATCCAGTATTCCTCCCTATCTAATAAATTCTGTCTATTAATAGACTCATCATCCACGTAATGAACCTTTTCAATAATTTTAAGACTGAATTTTTTACAAGCATTATTTTGAAAATGTGATACTAAATTAAAACACCCAGACTGCCCTGAACCACAAATAGCTCTAATATGTTCCATCATTCTTATCCTGAATTTACGCTTAGTTTGTCCTACATACTGCATACCGCATTCCATACATGTAATTAAATAAATCACATTCGTTGTGTCACAAGTTAAAGATAGTTTATCATTGTTAATTACATTGTAGTTCCACGACTTATACGTATTCTTAAATGTTTGCTGAGTGTCCGTACGACAGCAAACGATGCATCTCGCTCTATCACAGGTAATATATTTAGACGCAGGTGAAAAACCACCCGAGCATGACGCCTCACCCAAAGCGACATGGGTGGACACGGAGAAGGTTAGGTTTTTAAAAGGGACCAACCCAATGAAAAAACCCCAAAAAAACTAAGTGTAGCCTGGCCCAAAAAGGGGGCTTACCGTGATTTTGCCCCATAAATTGGTTATAACCGGTTCACACACTTAGTGAAATAACTATACATAAATAGAGCTAAGTGATAAGCCTGAATAAAAAGTTAAATAACCGATTGCAAGTATAGTGAACTATAGGTAGGGGGAAATTTAGAAAAAGTGGGGTCCCTCCTATAAACCCCGTTACTATGGATTATTAACGATGACTAACTATAAAAAGAGAAGTCTATTAATAAGTACGGACACAAGACCCTATCACAAAAAAATTCTTTACCGTTCAAATTATTCAAGACAAAACAGCAATTAACAATAAAGCAATAACAAGCATTTCAAGAAGAATAAAAGTTCCAGTCCTCAGAATTCAAGCATTAGGTGCCTGGAAGCGGCCACCTACCATCTTCGCATATTTTTCCGGCAAAGTCAGAGCAGTATATTCGTCATCTTTGATTCTGATCGAAGGATCCGAGGCACCAGGATTATCACGAACTTCAATGTGGCCTTTCATTGTCGCATCTTTTTCCAAAAGGATCTGCTTCACCTTTCCTAAATAACCTTTCATTGCAGATTTGATCGGTTCATGATGCTTTTCAAGAATAATGGGTTTCAATCCATTATTCTTTCGATCAATATTCATAGCTTTCAGTTTACTACCATTCTGCAATATCTTAAACACATCATCAGCCTTATTAAAAGCAAGTATAATAGGTTTAGGTTTAGTCTTGCTTTTCAGAAAATGGCACGCATTAACCCAGTCAGAACAGAATTCATCCAAAACATTATCTTTCAGAAATTTAGTAACATCTTCCAATAAAGATTCTTCCTTTTTTATTTCCAAGTTTCTGATTATCAAATTTTCTTTCCTGCTGTGTTCAGCTTCCTGTCTGACCCGTTTCTCCAAATGTGAAAAACGATCATCGACTTCATTCATACAGCGTTGCAAATTTTTGTAAACTTCCTCTTTAGCATTTTTGACCTCAGATTGAACGAGCTGAACAACTTCAAGGCTAACAGGTTTTGACTTGGAACCAGAAGGCAAAGGAGAACTAGCTTTTCTCTTTTTGTCGCCTAAACAAAAATAAAAAACTTTTTTAAAATCGAGTTATGTCTAGGAACAAACATTTTTAATTCTTTAAAAAAACTTTAAAAAAAAACGAATTTAGGAATTTTTTAGCTTTATTAAAAAAATTACTATGTACCGTTAGCCGATAAATCGGCTAACAGCATTAATAGGTTTCCTTGCCCGAAGGCAAGGACATTAATAGTCCCCTTTCCAGCCAGAAACTGACTAGAGAGGGTATTAATAGTATCCTCGAAAGAAGACATTAATATATTTCAATTCATAAAATTTATACAACCAAAGATATTTCAAAAAATTTTTCCAAAAAGATTTTTCGGTACCGAAAAATAAAAATTCTTTTATAAAATACCTAGCTATCAAAACTTTAAATTTTACAAATTTTAATAAAAAACAAGATTTTGAACTATTACAGTATAAAAGATTTTAATACATAATCTGACTCTACTAAAAAGCTCTCTATTCAATCACATTCAAGACGCAAAAAACTACGTATATATATATATATTTACGTTATTACACCGAATCTCGGTGAATGACTTGATTGAATGCAAGTTGACTTCTCAGGGAAATCTATTGGCAAATTAAAAATTTTTTAGTTAAGCAGAATATTAAGAATATTAAATTAAATTAAATATATACATAGAAATTAATTCCACGAAATATCTGCAAGCATCAAAATTGTTAGAAGAGCTTTTTTAGTTTATTATCTAATTTGACAAACAATCTTTGGTCATATATAATCAACTAGAGCTCCAGGAAAAGTTACAGCATTTTCAAAACACTAAATCAAAAATTTAATTGTTGCAAAAATGCCATCGACATTTAGCTAAGATATCCATTATTATTTAGCTTAAGATAACTATTATAATTTTAGTTTACTTTTATTCTGTTTGTATGTATTCAAGAGAAAAAGCCTGAATCTAGCTATGAGCTTACATAGGTTAGCTTTAATAACTGGTCTTCAGTTTTTAAATTTTGCCCATGGGTGACCTTAGCTTATAATTACTTATTTGGTTCTAGCTGTTTTGTGAGAATGCAAATTTTTGTACCTTTTTGGAGATCTTTGTCTCGTTGCAATATTTAAATTTTCATCCATTAAACATATAAAGACTAAAGTCTTTTTCACACTTTTCAAAGAAAGTTGAATTAAACGAATTTCTCCCAGTTGAAAAAAATTTTACCTTTTTGATTAGCTACATCTGGGTTTTTAAATTTTAAGTGACATTTCTTCAACATATTTATACTTTAAAAACCCTTGCTATATACATATTTTGTTCCAGCCATAATGTTGAAATAATTATGTTGCACTCGGCGCGAAAATTGATCACTAAACAAACAGCAAAAATCTTATTCTATGCTATTTAAACAATTGGGACAATAGTTTTAAGCTAAAACTGACAAGTAATTATATAATAAAACAGTGCACTATAATTTTGAAATAGCAAAGGTATATGACAAGATTTCATTTAAATTTATTATTAAACATCTCCTACCAACAATTACATAATTTGAAAAGGGAATCGGCGGGCTTGTGCTACCTTTTTCTGAATTATATAAGTATAAGTTTTCTTGCATAGTAATTCATAACAATGAATTAAGTTGTATATATATATTAGACATTATATATATACAAGTAATAAAAATGCTCCTCCGGAGCATGAAAAAGTAATATGGGTAGTTGTGAGGTTGTAAAATCAAGAGAGGACTAGTCTTAAAAATGCTTAATATGGGGCTAGGTTCAAAAAAAGAGGACTAGGTTGTGGGCGAATTAATATGGGCACAGCTTCGCCGAGCAACCCATATTCGCGGACTGAAGAAGTTATATATTTTTATACGTACCAGTGTTCAACAATAAATTCAGGATCAGGACACTCTCCGACGATCTTCTACTTCTATTCAACCGTTAGCGTTACAATCATAGCTTTGGTACTTTCTAGTTGCTTGTCGTAGTCCAGCACAACCAAATTATATACTATATAGTTTACGTATATATAACTGCTGGAATTGTAATTATTGACTGACATTAATTGCTTTGTATATGGCAATCGCCATGACGAAGCGTGAAAGCCCGCGAATATGGGTTGCTCGGCGAAGCTGTGCCCATATTAATTCGCCCACAACCTAGTCCTCTTTTTTTGAACCTAGCCCCATATTAAGCATTTTTAAGACTAGTCCTCTCTTGATTTTACAACCTCACAACTACCCATATTACTTTTTCATGCTCCGGAGGAGCATTTTTATTACTTGTCCTTCTGTCATTTTAAAGGTTCCCTTTCCAGCAGTGAGCTGACGCAGATTAGGAGCTTGAAAAATGCAATAGGCAGGGCAAATGGGCTTTCATTTTTTACCAAACATGACTACTTTTGAAGACTTTAATTTTTGACCCACGCCGGCCACCCACCCACAGGCCGCTGGGGCCACTTTTTGTGGGTGGCATAATGACAAAAGTTGATCGCCTCGCCAAGGGCTTTCATTGGACACCAAACTTGACCACTTTTGAAGACTTTCATTTTTGACCCACACCGGACCCACTGTGGGTGGGCCACCCACCCACAGGCCGCTGGGGCCACTTTTTGTGGGTGGCATAATGACAAAAGTTGATCGCCTCGCCAAGGGCTTTCATTTGACACCAAATTTGACCACTTTTGAAGACTTTCATTTTTGACCCACACAGGACCCACTGTGGGTGGGCCACCCACCCACAGGCCGCTGGGGCCACTTTTGTGGCTGGTATAATGACAAAACTTGATCGCCTCGCCAAGGGCTTTCATTTGATACCAAACTTGACCACTTTTGAAGACTTTCATTTTTGACCCACACCGGACCCACTGTGGGTGGGCCACCCACCCACAGGCCGCTGGGGCCACTTTTTGTGGGTGGCATAATGACAAAAGTTGATCGCCTCGCCAAGGGCTTTCATTGGACACCAAACTTGACCACTTTTGAAGACTTTCATTTTTGACCCACACC
This sequence comes from Trissonchulus latispiculum, assembly GCA_030248195.1. Taxonomy (NCBI): domain Eukaryota; kingdom Metazoa; phylum Nematoda; class Enoplea; order Enoplida; family Ironidae; genus Trissonchulus; species Trissonchulus latispiculum. Next base: position 57,317 of record JASAND010017645.1, read on the forward strand.
GGACCCACTGTGGGTGGGCCACCCACCCACAGGCCGCTGGGGCCACTTTTTGTGGGTGGCATAATGACAAAGGTTGATCGCCTCGCTAAGGGCTTTCATTTGATACCAAACTTGACCACTTTTGAAGACTTTCATTTTTGACCCACACCGGACCCACTGTGGGTGGGCCACCCACCCACAGGCCGCTGGGGCCACTTTTTGTGGGTGGCATAATGACAAAAGTTGATCGCCTCGCCAAGGGCTTTCATTTGATACCAAACTTGACCACTTTTGAAGACTTTCATTTTTGACCCACACCGGACCCACTGTGGGTGGGCCACCCACCCACAGGCCGCTGGGGCCACTTTTTGTGGGTGGCATAATGACAAAAGTTGATCGCCTCGCCAAGGGCTTTCATTTGACACCAAACTTGACCACTTTTGAAGACTTTCATTTTTGACCCACACAGTGTTTTTGTTTTGCTCAGACACTTTTGCGCTCTTCTGCGCACTGCCTCAAAATTGTTTGCGCCATTTGTTGAAAAAGTATGCATAGCCGAAAAATGCTATAATTTATTTTAAATTACGATTTCTCACGTATTAGCAATTGTAGGACATTTCTAGAATTTTCAGAGCGGCCGACAGCATATGTCTCACACAAAATACACTAAAAAGTGACTGGCGTGAGCGGGAGCATGGACCAAAAAACCATTCAACGGGGGGAGTCTGGGAACCGTATCCTCTAGAAGCTGCAAAATTCTTAAAAATATCAAACAGCCCCGCTAGGGTAACTCTAACTGTTGATCAGTACTCTGTGTATATTTAGTTCCATTGACAGTCCCTGGGCAGCAGATGTGTACGTGTATTTGCTTAACAAATATTAATTTGCAATGAGTTGCATACCCTAGCCACGTTAGCTTATGCCAAGCTAATGTTCGCTTTCAACTTAAAGATGTGGTAGCAGGTAAATGCGTGTTCTGGGAGCGCCTGCAAGAAAAATTAAAAAATTTTTGTATAATTGCGAACAACGAGCAAATTTTGCCAGCTTCTTCTGTGAATCATCTTAGTACTTCCTTTTTCTGTCTCTGGAAAAAAGTGCGCGCGCGTGCGCACAAGCCCAAAATTTTTTGCTCATTTCAGGAAAAAAGTGTGTCATTGCGCACTTTTTTGAGCAAATAAAAAACAGAGGACCCACACCGGACCCACTGTGGGTGGGTCACCCACCCACAGGCCGCTGGGGCCACTTTTTGTGGGTGGCATAATGACAAAAGTTGATCGCCTCGCCAAGGGCTTTCATTTGATACCAAACTTGACCACTTTTGAAGACTTTCATTTTTGACCCACACCGGGCCCACTGTGGGTGGGCGCTGTGGGTCAGGGGTCACATCCACCGACCTCAGCAGTATGCTCATCGTTTTCAGCGACCCCGATTTACTATATATGGGTACCACCCCAACGCCGAAAAACGCCATTTTTAGTGACTTTTAGGCCATTTCTAGTAAAAGTGGGACTTAGAAACTTTTCGTGAAAACAGGTAAAAAATGCAAAGTTTGGGCCCATCTCCTGAAAGCTACAGAGCGAAATTAAAAAATCCCCCTCGTTACATTCCGCGCATAGTCCGAAATATTCAAATAAAATAAACCAAACCGTTCTAGCTGCTAGCCTGTGAAAAAAGTCGATCACAACCGAAGTGCCAAAATAGCGAAAGTCCGACTTTGGGGCCTTGGCACCAGGCCCGCACCCAGGATTTTGAAAAGGGGGTGGTCCAAGGTGAAACGCAACGGGGGGTCTGGGGGGCGGAGCCCCAAAACGGAAAAAATTTTTGCATTTTTTGCCCAAAAACAGTACATTTGACGTTAATTTCTAAATTATCGCGCCGAAGGCTCGAAAATTTTTTAAAAATAGCTGTTTTTGCCATAAAAATAGCAAAAATTTTCCATTTCGTCATCCCAAAAGGGGGGTCTAGACCCCTTGAACCCCCCCCTGGGTGCGGCCTTGCTTGGCACAGAGCCAAAATTGGCCAGGTGCCAAAATGACCAAAAAAAGGTTGCATGGGAGGACCCTGCCTACCAACATACAATAGTAGTATAGGACCAAAATGCCCATATCGTTCCAACACTGCGCTGACATAAGCACTTCCGAAAAGCGGTATTAACCGAGAAAAAAAAACGCACGGTAACTCCCGCCTAATGCAAAATTTCGAAGTTCGGAATTTTAACCAAAAGTATGGTGGTACTTGTAGTACTGCTCGAGTACTTTACGATGGTAACATTTTTACCCCTCCCAGACCTCTAATTAGCTGGCACCAGGCCAACACGGTCTCCAGGGGGCCGCGCAGACGCCTTTACACCCATATTATGTAGGGGCGCTATCGCGCCCCTACATAATATATCCACGATACATTTGGTGTATAGTTCATAAATAACCTACAGCTACGGTATGAGCTCGAGCTTTATTCGAACTTTTATTTTAGCAAACGTTTTCTTCGATAAGTGCTTCATACTAACCAGCGCATTTTAAGTATCCATTTATACGGAAAACAACTTATATTCAAGAATAATTTAGGACTCTCCCACGATCTTCTATTTCCTCCTGACTTGGACCAATAGCTTTAGCATCATATCCTTAGACCTCTCCTAGTAGTAGAGCCTGCGGTAGTTCAACACAACAAAATGATGATAATTTACGTATATATTTCTAGCAGCGAGTCTAACAGTACATGCAAACAGTTGTAACGAGCGCATTTCATAACTTACGTAACTTAAACCGACGTAAGTAACAAGTTTCCCGCTAAAAGCTGAACTCTAGCTAACTTAAGTTAAACCTTAATTTCAGCCTGAGTAACTGCTCAAGAAAGATAGATCATCCCGCTCGCGAAACTATAAAGCGTGCTGCAGCAGCGAGCTGCAGTCAGTTGAGGAAAGTGGCTGGTTGGGTTCACTCGCTCTACTTCTCTCTCTCTCCTCTCTTAGGTTGGAAGGTAGGCTGGCTGGTTGGTTGGATTTGAGCAGTTACTCAGAGAGTTCACTTCTCCTTCTTCTTTTCATTCGAACAGGTCTAGGTTTGGTCAGGTGGTTTGGCAGGAAAGCCTGTAGTCATTTGTGACTTTTGGTTGGTTTTTGTACACATTATACGGAGTGGGCCATAGCCCTTTTGCGTTTATTACCTTAGCCTTTTAGGTTTATTATAAGCTCTGATTGGCTGACAGAGCTTCGGTATTTTGGGTGAAAGCTCTGCAAGGACAGGTGTTTAGGATCTATACACCTTGTCACATTGGTTCCCGTGCCGAACTTAAGGCTGTGTGAATTGGTTTATGTATACAGGTTATATATCTGCGTGAAGTGGTCAAGGTTTATATATAGCTTTATATATATAGCAGTTTAATCCTTTTCTGTTGACAAGGCTGATTGTAAAGGCAAAGGCTAAGGATAGCCAAAACATTTGGTTTTTTTGGTTTGGCTTAAACTTGAAGCTAAGTTTTTTTGGCTTTATTTTGAAGCAAGGCTTTTCAGTCATTGTGTTAGTGTACACTTTTAGTTATCTTTTTTTGGTGTACACCTTTTGCTGTCGAACAGTTTTTGTGTTTTATTTTTACACGTTTTTTTTTGTTTCAGCCCTGCTTAGGATGAGTGGTTCACTATGATTTTCATTATTTCTGGTTTATTCCGATCTATATTGGAACTATTTATTTCATTCCGTTTATGTTTGGACTATTAGATTTGGTTGGCCTTTAATTTTTGGTATTTGGTCTGTGGTTGCTAATTTTTGGTTTATTTGGAAAGCCTCTTGCGGCTTAACTGTTAATTTGTCCTATTTTCGCCCTGGATCTGGCCACCTTTTGGATTTTCTTTCTCTGTGTCACTCGGAACTGGACCACTGAAGGTAAAAACAGCTACGTAACTTTATTTAATTATGGCTTTTAATCCGGATCGAGGTCCACCTGGAGACGTAACAGGCGCTGGCTTGGACAGCACGGAGCCTCACGGAAGCGGTGAAATGCTAAACCCCGTTTTAGGTAACATAAAACCCTTACTGGGTGGGAATAAGGAAACGTCCGCCCGATTCTTAATTAAGGATATACCTGTGTTCGAGGGTAAATTAGGGGAAGACTTTAGGGAGTGGTTGCTCATGTTTGAACGTATAGGAGCAGCAAACGGCTGGCATTCTTCCGAAAAGGCACTTTACCTCCCCGCTTTTCTCAGGGGGTTTGCGGCAGAGAAATGGGATGATTTACCTGCTGGGGTACAGGCGAGTTGGTCTAGCGTTAAACCCGCTCTTTTAGAGAAACTGTGCCCTGTGGAGGTTACTAGTGTGCATGTGGCTGACTTGCATAACCGTAAACAGAAGAGGACTGAATCTGTTTACGAGTATGCAAGGGAAATACAAAAAATTGCTTTAAAAGCTTACCCTGATTTTAAAATAACCGTTCGTGAAAGGTTAATGAAGGATGTGTTTATGAATGGTCTTTTGCCACAGTTAAGGCAGCTAGTCATGAATCAACGTCCCGGTTCTTTTGAGGAAGCGGTGAGCATCGGCCACGAGCAGGAAAGTATACTAAATACATTGAACTCTGAAAATACTGCTCAGGTGGTCAACGCAATTACGGAATCGGTGGACGTTGATTCTAGACTTAAATTAATGGAGGCTACGATGGTAAAATTACAGCAAACTTTAGAAAAATTAGATACGGCTGCGGGAAGGAAAAGCACAGATTTTCGAACAGGTGATAGCTTAAGTTTCCAAAGGCAATCATTGGACCGGTTCTCTCGGACGTCGGACGGTAGACCCAAGTGTTTCTTCTGTGGTCGTCCTGGGCATATCCAAGCGCGCTGTCGTCAGCGGCTAGGATTCCAAGGCCAGAGAACGAACCCTCACCAAGTCAGAAATATTGGTAACATTCCTTCGGGTATGAGAAGGAATGCTACCGGGAGAAATAGTCAGAATTTCGTTAACGCGATGGTCAATGACAATTTTAGAGGTGATTTTAGAGAAAGTAATGTAAGTAATAACTATCCTCCTATTTGCAGCATGGCTACAGAATCACAAGCAAGTCCGGTGACAGATTCCACTATCGAAGAACTCAGAGAGCAGAATCAACGCCTGATCCAGAGGTTGCTCACCAACAGTGGTTACGCACCACCGACGGAGTCTGCAGTGCGGGTACTGAAGACCGTCACTTCACCTTCTTATGCGGAACACCTTCGTCAAAAAGAAAGGGCTAAGGAAAGGGAATATTTGGCAGACCAGTCACTGTATGACAGTGAATTAGATTCCGATCTGGGGTTAGGTCCCCTTTTTACGGAAGGAGGGCTATTCTTTGATTCCCCCAGCAGAACTAGTGGACGGAAGGTCGGAAGAAGTACCCACCCCCAAGGCAGGAAGGACGGTTTGTTTCTGTCTGAAAACAGGATTCGGCGTATCAGGGAAGCCGACCCTGAGAGTAGTTCCACCTCTCCCACCAGAACCAACCGTACCCTACCCAATGTCTCCGTGCGTAGGCGGGAATCCCCGGGTTATGGGGATCGTCTGAACTATGGCGCAGTCCTGATTAATCCGGTTCTGTCAGATAGGCTGGAAGAGATCAATGCTGGTTTACGGCGGCCCCTAATATCTCTATTTGAGGAAATGTTCGATGCAGATATAAGGATTATCCGGAGAGGTCTAACTGAAGGATTTCAGCTGGACCTGGTGGAGGTTCGGAGCTACAGCCGAGAGAAGGTACTGGATTGTATAACCAAGATCAACGAAGAGGATGACTTCTTCGCAAAACTGGTGTACGACGGCCTTAGGAAACGAGCGAAAGAGGGTAACATGTGGGAACGGATGACGCCTCCGCCTGTAGGAAAGGATATGCTGATCAAGGCTAGGGTTGATGGACACTCTGTTACCGCTCTTGTCGATACTGGAGCGACTTCGTCAGTCCTATCAGCAGACCTAGTGCAGAAACATGGGTCTCTCCGGACTAAACTATGCAGGCTGGTTAAGAACGAAGCTGTTACAGCTTTGGGAAACCGAGTCCGATTCCTTGGCGTAGTTTATTGTTGCGTGACGGTAGGTCCTTACCATACCCCCATAGGATTCCAGGTTATTCAGAGTGGATGCCCAGTGGAATGCATACTGGGTACTGATGTGCTTGAAGCGATGGGATCTGTAACCATCGATTTAGCTAACCGAAAAATCAGCATCAAAGGAACGGATGTGGATTTGGTGAATACAGAACTGGTAACACCGTCCATAAGGATGATAAGTACGCCCCCGAGAATGAAACTTCCCCCCGGCATTTCTGTGCCACAAGAAGAGTCGGCTGAGGTGGAGTCTGAAACCCAAACCCCAAATCTTCAGCAGAAACAGCAGATTCTGGAGATCACGTCTCCTTCTATTCAGCTGCTAGCCTGTTACGGTGAACAACTTGGTAGGTTGGGATACACGTGCTTGACACCACACCTCCTACCCCTCGATCTCCCAGGTAGTGTGACTGTGATGAGGCACACGGTTACTGGGAAACAGTTGTGGGCCAGGCAAGTTTCTGAATTGGCCATAACCCTGTACCTGAGGCTCCAGAATAAGCTACATCGGCAGAACCAGTCTCTGTTGGCCATCACAGAACCTGCGTCTGAGGCTGTTCTACCTTCAGATGTTCTGTGCATTGCTCTGAAAGCACAGAGTCCTGTGCCAACCAAGTTCCTTCTGTTGTACCCTAGTTTCTTCTTGACTCTACACGACTATATCAGAATCTACGGTTATTTGGACGAAGGAAAGGCAAAGAACTTGTTCCGGCAGATGGTAGCAGCGGTAGAACGAGCCCATGATGCCAATATCATTGTTCGAGACCTGTCGTTGTCCTCTTGGGTATTCTCTGACAGCGAAATGGCTACCCTGAGACTTCGATATTTAGATTCTGCCTACATCGGTAATTCTCAGCTGGGAGATGGCATAGAGAACCGATTGGCTTGTCTACCATACGCAAGCCCTGATCTCTTGCAAATGGAACAACCTACGTACAGTGGCAAAGCGGCTGACATGTGGGCTCTAGGAATTGCACTATATGTAATGGTCACTGGCAAATACCCATATGAAGGTCAGAACTCTCCGGAAGTCATATCCCAGATTGTTAGCGGGAAGGTGGAATTCCCGGAAATTCCGATATTAAACAAGGAAACGGAAACCTTTATTAAGGAAATACTACAGGAACAACCGGACTTACGTCCTACCGCAAGGACATTGCTCCGCGCTAATTGGCTGGAAATACCGAAAGACCAGGATGTGACCAGCACAGATTACACGCCATGGTCCACAGAAACAGGGAAGGAAAACTGGCTATCTGCTGAGGATACCGGCCTGGTGGTTACAGTATACATAAACGGTTTCTCTATCCAGGCTGCCTTGGACTTCAGCAGTTCTCATTCCTATCTAGCCTCACAAAGGGTCGATCCGGACATGATCCTTACTACACCTGTTGTGGTCACGTGGACATTGCCAGACGTACTGAAACAATGCATAGTGGAAGGATCCGTACTGGTCACCCTTGCAGCTGGTGGGTTCCACGGTCTGGTGCCATTACACATCGTTTCAGGTCAAGACGATGGTTTCTGTTTGCTGGGAAAGGATATAATCCGCATGTTCGGTAATATCAAGGTTAACTTGAGTTGGAACAGCGTGGAAATCATGGGACAGGAAACCCATTCAGATTCCTTCCCACTGCCGTTCCTTGACCTTGACACAATTGCGGCTGTCTCAACAACTGACCGATTGTTTCCCCCGATAGTACTGGGAAGGATTAATGATACCCCAGTGGAAATGCTGGTTGATACCGGCAGCCCGAGTACGTTGATTAAATCTGTCCTGGTAGGCAAAGCCAAGGTACAACCCACAAAGGCCATGCTAAAATCTATTACAGGACAGGCGGTCCCAGTTGTCGGAGAAACCGAGGTCGATATCTGCATCCAGAAAAACAGTTTCTTGCACAAGGCAAGGGTGGTTAGCTCTGGACCGTATGACGTTGTCCTTGGATCAGATTTCCTTCGGCAAAACGGGGCTAGTATTGATATGAACCTTGGTAAATTAAACTTGGGCAACGTAGCCGCGGATCTGTATGCAAATCCACAGACCGACGTTATTTCGTCAGTCCACCTGGTCGGTGACTACGCTATTCCTCCTCGCAGCCAAGTCATTGTCACAGGTGAGGTATGGGGATTTACGAGAGGAATTAATTATATACTAACCCCCCACGCTCAGTTACCTCTCAAATACGGATTGCTAGGAGCTAGGGAGCTAGTGGAAGTGGTGGAAAATAGGGTACCTTTCTTACTGATTAATATTTCGGAGGAGGTCATAACTGTACCATCTGGTTTGTGTTTAGGTGCGCTAGAAGCTGTGGAAGAACGCGATCAAATTGCGGCTGTGGTTGCCACGGATAAGGATTCATCAGATGACGGTCAAGAGAACTGGCTCAAATCCCAACTAAAGCTCCCGGACGGATTAACAGCAGAGGAATCAGCTGAATTGACAAGGTTGGTACTGCAATATTCAGACTGCTTTTCTAGATATGATGGAGATCTAGGGAGAACAGAGGTAGTGAAGCATCACATTGATACTAGGGATAGTGCACCAATAGCACAACGAGCTTATCGTGTACCCTACCAGCAACGGGAGGTAATTGCTAAAGAAATTTCGGGTTTGTTAGAACGAGGGTTAATCAGACCTTCAGCCAGTCCTTGGGCATCCCCCATTGTACTTGTAAAGAAGAAAGATAATAGCGACCGTATGTGCATAGACTTTCGTAAGTTAAATGCAGTAACGGTGCGCGACACTTACCCCCTCCCCAGAGTTGACGAAGTTCTGGATAATATAGGTGGCGCGAAATATTTTACTAGCCTGGATATGGCTTCGGGATACCATCAGATCGAGATGGACGAAGCATCTAAGGAAAAGACTGCTTTCGTCTGCCATCTCGGTCTGTATGAGTATAATGTCCTGCCCTTTGGTCTCACCAATGCACCCGCAACCTTCCAAAGAATGATTGATTTTATAATGTCGGGTCTTATAGGTGTAGGCTGTATGGTTTACTTGGATGATATTTTGATTTATTCTAAAGATTTTTCGGAGCATATGGGTCATCTCAGAGCTGTGTTTGAAAGGCTGCAAGGCAGCGGTTTGAAATTAAAACTTCGAAAATGTCAATTTTGCCAAAAGCAAGTAGAATTTTTGGGGCATGTGGTTACGCCTGCCGGTATTTTACCGTGCCAGGATAAAATTCAGTCTGTTAAACAGTTTGCTATCCCCAAAACTGTCAAACAGGTAAGACAATTTATAGGGTTAGTGTCTTACTACAGGCGGTTTGTGGAAGGTTTTGCTACTATTGCAGCCCCATTGAACTCGCTTCTAAAGAAAACTGAGCATTTTGCTTGGACTAAGGAGTGTCAGGAGGCGTTTGAGACCCTAAGGTCACGCCTGATGACCGCTCCTATCCTTCGATACCCCAACTTTGCAGCCCTCTTCGTCCTGTTTACTGATGCCAGTAACGTTCGAATCGGCGCAGCCTGTCGCAGGAAGATGAAAAAGGAGCCGACTATGTCATTGCGTATGCTTCGAGGGCACTGTCGGCGACCGAAAGGAAATACTCCACGACGGAAAAGGAAGCACTCGCTGTGGTTTGGGCTGTTAAGCATTTCCGACCGTATCTCTATGGCCGACGTTTCAAACTGGTGACGGATCATCAACCCCTGAAGTTCATAATGACTACTAGAAGCCCTTCAGGGCGCCTGGCTCGTTGGGCTTTATCCCTTCAGGAATACGACTTCGAAGTTATCTATCGGAGTGGAAGAATCAACGATAACGCGGACGTGCTTTCACGACTACCATATGAGTCTGACTTGGATGACCAGACGAATGACGTCGCGGTTGTAGCGATTACGCTGCCAGATACGGATGGAATAGCGGGAGAGGATAATGGCGACGGCGGAGATGAACATTCGCATAAACCCCTCATGGACCGGATAAAGGAAGAGCAAAATCAATGTCCTGAGTTGGAACCTCTGGTGGTTTATGTGTCCAAAGGCATACTTCCCGATCAGAACAAGCTGGCACGCAAACTCCTTCTCGAAAAGGACGGTTTCATTCTAGAGGAAGGCATTCTTTATCGAATATGGCGTGACACGAGTGCGAAACGACATCAGAGCGTCTGTCGCCAGATCGTTGTTCCATTATCGCTGAGAAAGGAAGTATTAGAAACTTATCACGACGACGTCTTTGCTGGCCACCTGGGTGTGGAAAGGACGTTCCTGAAAATACGCAGGCACTTCTATTGGGACCGCATGTACACGGACGTGGTGGAATGGTGCAAATCTTGTTTGGCCTGTCAAGGACGAAAAATGCCTGTGGTGAAGTGTAAGGCACCCCTGAAATCATTACCCATAACTGGCCCCTTCCACCGTGTAGCGGTCGATTGCTTGGGTCCATTCCCGTCGTCGGATTCTGGAAACAAGCACATTGTTGTGTTTAGTGATTACTTCACTAAATGGCCCGAAGCATTCGCTGTTCCAGATATTAAAGCGAATACAATAGCGCGACTGTTTATCGATGGCATCGTCTGCCGTCATGGCGCCCCGGATTCGCTGTTATCAGACAGAGGCACCAATTTCTTGTCAGATGTGGTAAAAGCGGTGTGCAGGTTAACAAATACAAGGAAGTTCTCCACTACGGCCTACCACCCCCAAACAGATGGCTTGGTGGAACGATTCAATCGAACATTGGCCACGATGCTGTCAATGTATGTCAGTTCGAACCACAAGGATTGGGATGTCTTTCTACCGTATGTTTTGTTTGCATACAGGTGCGCCCCGCATGAGTCTACTGGGGAGAGCCCTTTTTACCTGCTGTATGCACGAGAACCCCTCATGCCTTTCACCAGTTGCCTACTACAAACTAACGAGGAGATCAGCTTGGAAGGCTATGTGGCAGATCTAGCCCAGCGGACTAAAGAGATTAACGATCTCGTGAAGGCTAATGTCTTGACAGCGCAAGAACGCCAGAGAAGCAACTATAACAAGGGCGTTCGTAACGCCATATACCAACTAGGTGATCAAGTCCTCTTGTATGTGCCCATCGTACAAAAAGGAAAGAGTCCTAAGCTAACACACAAGTGGCATGGACCTTATGTGATTATGGAACGCTTGTCAAATCTAAATTATAGGGTGAAAAGGCGCTTCTCAGGAAAAGATAAAATAAAGGTTGTGCACGTAAACAGGCTTAAGCCTTACGGTGCCACTCCTAGGTTACGACAGGAAGCTGTGCCTAATGCAGATGCAACAGGAGACGTGCAAGATGAATCCGCAGGATTAAGTGAACTTCAGGAGGCAGGAGAAGAGTCGGTAGACGTCGCTTCTGAACCGACGGATCACGTAAGGACTGACGAGAAGTCAGCGGCAGAACGATGGAACATTGGAGATGTGGTTTGGGCAAAACTTCGAGGATTTCCAAGTTGGCCGGCACGTATTATCGACCCTGCTACACTCCCTAATACTACACCTCCCTCTTCCAAAGGTATATGGAAAGCAGTGTTATTTTTTAATAGCACTGATCATGCCTACGTCAAGGAGGAAAATCTTAAACCTTGGGAGTATCCAGAATCACACGGTGGATACAAATCCAAAGGCTTGTTGAAAGCAATTGATGAAGCCAACGCGGCAACCGCTAATGGATCTGGAAACGATGCTCCAGCACCTTCACTGCCTCAACGAGTTGGAACGATTATGCAGCTATTCCTAATACTGTTGCTGTTGGCTCTAAGGGTATCGGGAGAGGAGTTAGGAATGGTGACATCCGATGGCGTTCGCTTGAATCCCCACTATGGTGTACTGTTTCGACAAATCGGAAAGTTCGACTATAGCCGCGATCACCTTAACCACTTTATTTATGTGCCATTCATTACTAAGGTGCCAGATCCGTTGGTTATCCCTGCCTGTCCGGTACCTCCGAAAAATGAGAGCTATTTGTTCTCGTGGATTCACACCCTCCAGCATCAACTTTGTCACCTCTTGGACAGTTTGCAAGAATCAGCTAATGCGACTCATGCAGCTTTGGTTGTAGAACTGCAACTTTTATCGCAAGATATGCAGGATCTTCTCTTGGTTCAACGACGGTCGTCCAGGCCCAAACGAGGCTTGCTTCAAGGTATAGCCTGCCTTGTGGAATCTGTTTTTGGAGGATGTCAGGGCAGTGGTGTGGATGCCCAACATATTCGTACGGCTCTAACTGCACTGGATACCCGAGTTTCGGGATTGGCAGCCGAGCTGGTTCAGACAAAAGGCGAGCTGGTATCCCTTTCCAAACTAACCATGAGCGGATTCAAGAACGTGGATGCAAAATTCGATATCATGGCACGCAGCGTTGAGCACTTGCAACGAATGCAGTCTACGCTCGCGTCTACCATGGCACAACTTAACCAGTCTTTCGTCTTCTTTGGAGAGCTCGCCCGGACTCAAACGGCAACACTGGTGTCGATGATGGCGTGGATAACTCATGTTATGAATTGGCATGATCAGGTGCAGGAAGCCTATGGGTTAATAACTGGCTTGACCCAACTGAAACGAGGGATCTTATCGCCAACATTACTTGCTCCTCGAACCTTGAGGAAAATGTTGGATGGCGTTTCGGAACAACTGAATAACGTAACCAACCCCAGAACGTTGCTCCATCCGCCGACTGAGCTTTACCGCTACTACACGGAAAGGATGGTAACTACAGTGTCTGGTAAAACCGACGCGTTCCTGATTGGTCTGAGCATTCCCATCACGCAACCTGAATTCCTCTATGACCTATGGCAGATCTTCAGCATGCCCGTCCAGATTAGTCAGTCGGGATTACTTTTATATAACAACATGGATGAAGACATGCTGGGACTTAATAGTGTAACGGATACATTCTTTGTAGGCGATACAGTCGATCTTCGGAGTTGCCATAGTTCTTCAATCATTCGTTGCCCATTTACCTACCCACGTTACAGCAGTTCCAAGAACAGTTGCATCTTGAAACTGTTTCAGGGATCTGCTGGTGAGGACGTACATCAATTATGTAACTGGACTATTGAACAATCTTACCCGACACCTAAAGTCCTGAATATTAAAGACAGCAAATGGTTTATCGCTCAGTCAGGATCGAATTGGTCGTTGCATTGTCAAATCCCTACCCCCGATCCATGGCCTACAAAATGCGACCGCTGTATAGTGGATATACCATGCGGTTGCAGTCTAAGCATATCCAGTATGGTGCTAACTAGCACGAGTTCTTGTGAGGGAGAGGTTACTCTTGCGAGGTCCCTCAACTTCACAATCTATCATAATCCCCTTAAATTTGCCCTGTATCCAACTTACCCTAATTTAGCAGTGTTGCAGCAGCAACTGTTTCAGCCCATCCCCGTCCTAAAGGCACACTGGAAAAACTTTAGCTCCAATTTAGCAGAATTAATCCACCGCACTGGAGGAAAATTACACATGCAAATGGTAAATTTCTCGAATGGAATCCAAATGGAACGGCTGAGGTTTGAAAGGTTGGATAATGCCAGACATAAAGAAGTGAACGATGCTATCCAGGCTATCAGAAATGGAGATAATGGAACCTCATGGCAGATATGGGTGCTTGCAGCGGGAGAATTCATCCTATCAGTGTTGCTGGTGGGCTTGATATTACGCATATTGACGTTCAATCCGATCAATCAAGCGTTACCGGTTCCTATATCTGTGCAAACCCCACCCCATGTGGAAGCCGCGTCGACGTTAAAGGGAATGTCGAGCACGGATGTGGAAATGGTGTTTCGCGCCATGAAAGGCAACGATGGTAGTGCGCTGCACCCCGAGGTGCAGTGAACGCTGAAAAATCTGTACATAATTATATATATTTAATCTCTCTGTAATTAAACTTTTGTACATATATATATCCATGTTTACTTTGGGTTTTCATGGCTTATTACTTGGTTTATTATTTACGGTTGCTTTGGTTATATATAATAAAGTTTATCTGCGTGCATAATGGCAGCAGTGTGCGGCAACTACCCCACCCCCCATGTACCGGTGTCATAAGGGTATATATACGTTGTGGTGTAATGGTACAGGAGGTACGGGAAAATGGTTTCCAATGTGTACGGTATCACTGGACCCGCTTGTGTAATTATTTATTTTTTCTTTTAGGATGGCCGAATCGGGTTTGGCCGGCGTGAAGAGGGAACTGGCGGATGCTCATCGTAAATTCCAATCTGTCGATCGTCGCTGGCGGAAGGCTGCAGTGAAGTCTAGTCGTTATCGCAGAAAGGAAATCAGTTATCGGAAACAGCGACAGGATGCCCTTAAACGTTGGTGGGAACAGCGGTTCTTCCTACCAACATTCCCCCGAAGGAGGTCTCGAAAACCGGTTCTGGGACAGTCGGTGGTTACCCCTGCCCCCGTAGCAGGAAACAATGTTCGTGGATTGGTGGACCCTGAGTACGGTTACGACAGTACTGAGGAAGGAGAATTGGTAATCTCTGGACCGGAAGAATCTGGTTCGGACGAGGTGGCAAGCAGCCGTCAGTCTCCAAATAGCCCCACGAACAGATCGAAGGAACCGAGCTTATGCAGTGGCACTGGCAGCAGCAGCGGAAGCAGCACCACAACGAAGAATCGAGGAACTGGTCTGCGGCCAAATCGGCGTCTGATGCGAACTCGTAAACCACCTGATCCCTGTCAGCAGCAAGCCCCTCAGGTCCCAGCCGTATCAGAAAGCAGTGGGATCCCAGGTCTGTTTCAGGTTCCTGTACCTGGCCCTTCGAAAAAGTTGGTAGAAAAACGGGGAAAGCAACTGGTGCCGAGGAAGGAATCGTCTAAGTCGAGAACCCAGCCCGCTCAACCCAGTCCCTCCGCTGGACAGCGGAACGCTGGCAGTGCATGGAAGGTGGAGTTGCCTTACGTACTGAAGGCAAGAGTATCGTCGGATGGAACCTATTTTCGACGAATCAGCACTGAGCGCCTTCGTCTCTTCTTTGAGGAAGACAAGGAAGGTAACGAGGACCATCAGGATTGGCTGGAATCGATCCGAACTCAGCATATCAACAACTACGGTCAAATGGTCCAGAACTATGCTTCTGAACTGCGTGGTCCCTATCTCCTGGATATGTGCGACTACCTCCGACGACTCATGAAAGGAATCTGCAACAGCATCTACCGTGATCAGTATCAGAAGGACTACCCGTGGCGTATGCCCTGAGTTGCCTTGTCGAAGACTCCAATTGCCGCCGTTGCCGAATCTGCTCATTATTATATTTGTTTATATTTCTTCAATTATTTAATCCATATTTATCCTTATTTTAAATCCATATTTATCCTTATTTTACCCATATTTATTCACTTATTTTATCTTACGTAATCAGGCCCCCTCCATCATCACCCTCCACCTAGCCTTCATCGTCATCATCATCATCATCATCACCATCTTCATCATCATCATCGAACACTCGAAGTCTTAAGGAAGAAATTAATTGGACATTTCGAACTGAACTTTGAATCGAAGAAAACAAAACTAAACTATCTGATTGTTCAGATGTTTTGTAAGACCGACCTTGACCTGTTATTCTTATTTTATCATCAGCGAGGCGCTGATGGCTGGTGAGGGAGATATGTAACGAGCGCATTTCATAACTTACGTAACTTAAACCGACGTAAGTAACAAGTTTCCCGCTAAAAGCTGAACTCTAGCTAACTTAAGTTAAACCTTAATTTCAGCCTGAGTAACTGCTCAAGAAAGATAGATCATCCCGCTCGCGAAACTATAAAGCGTGCTGCAGCAGCGAGCTGCAGTCAGTTGAGGAAAGTGGCTGGTTGGGTTCACTCGCTCTACTTCTCTCTCTCTCCTCTCTTAGGTTGGAAGGTAGGCTGGCTGGTTGGTTGGATTTGAGCAGTTACTCAGAGAGTTCACTTCTCCTTCTTCTTTTCATTCGAACAGGTCTAGGTTTGGTCAGGTGGTTTGGCAGGAGAGTCTGGGGTTTTTTGTGTTTTTTGGGGGGTTTTTGTACACTTTATAGGGGGGGGCCCATAGCCTTTTTGTGTTTATTACCTTAGCCTTTTAGGTTTATTATAAGCTCTGATTGGCTGACAGAGCTTCGGTATTTTGGGTGAAAGTCTGCAAGGACAGGTGTTTAGGATCTATACACCCTGTCACATATGTATTGGAGAAAATTTTTAAAATCCGGTTTTCGCGAATTCCGGGAATTGAGTGCATTTTCACGAGTTCGTTCTATTACAAAAGTTGTTCAGATCGATAAGAATTTTCGAATGATACCCATCTTGAGGGTATTGGAGGAAATTTTTAAAATCCGGTAATTTAGAAAACCCGGAATTCCGGAAATTGGGTGCATTTTCGTGAAAAGCTTCTAAGAGCAAAAATGTGTAGCGGGATCAGCTCTATTCGACTGTGAGAACCAAATTTTGATTGCAATAAAAATTTGGCGAAAAACTAAAAATTTTAAATTTTCCGCGAATGAAATCCGGAATTTCGGAATTTTTCGGATTTTCGAAATCTCGGGTTCCTGAGGATTCGAAAAATATATACATTGTATAGGCTACCTTCAAATGATAACTCAGGACAGCCGCTCACATTTCTGTTCCAAGAATTTTTGGTCAGACTTTAGATCTCAGCCTCGAAAACTGGTAGAAACTAAGTTTAAGCTAAAAATTGCTAGTCGCGGTCTCGCCCAAAAGCCGAGACTTGGCCAGTCTCGGTCTCGGTACCCTGGTCTCGATCTCGTTCTAGGTTTCGGTGAAAACTCGGTCTCGCCCAACTCTGCTGAGGGCTAGCCCCCCCCAAACCTCCCCCCAATTACACCTATGCCAACAGAACGAACCCAGGTAAAACCTACACCAAATTAATCTATAGGCTCTATTAAACAAATGTATACGTATGTATGTATAGCGCGGCGGTTATTGATTAAGCGACAAATCGAAAATCTAACGATAACTACTATGAGGCCTTGCGAAGAGCTTCAAAATGATAAAACATCTCTCTAGCATTTACGGTTGGTGAATTTTCGACCAAACAGATGGGAAAACTTTTTCCCATCTGTTTGGTCGCAAAAAACCCAATTGCGGGAAGAAACCCAAGGACGGGAAAAAAACCTAGCCGAACTTTTTGCTGGAAGCATGCCAGAACAGTTTTGACGATATATACCACTCGAAAGAGCGGGTAAGTTTTAGTACATCTGCATCACAAAATATCAATATTTTTGCAAAAATTCATGTTTGACGTTAAAAAATTTTGTATGTTTTACACGTAAACATAGGCAAATTTTCGAAATTTTTGCAATTTGCTTAATTTTTGCAGTTTAAGCATAGTAAACGTTTTTTATTGCATTTAAAGCCAAACCCGACCTATTTTAGTGAGAAATAGGCAATTTTTGACGAAATTGAAAAATTCGGCTTGAAAGGCACCATGTCAGATTTTGGCCACCTGGACCACACATAGAAGGATGAACCAAGGTGAAATCTCTACCAAATTGAGCAGGAGGCTCTATTGACTGAGCTAAGAAATGCATGAATTGTTCCTTTGCTGCTAATGGTTAGAAAAAATTTCATTTTGAAATTTGGGTTTTTCCCGCACATAGGTTTTTTCCAGCCGAGTCTAGGTCACCACCCCCAGGTCGCACCACAGGTACTAGAGCCAAATTGCATACACCATCGTGAAGTTCGAGAAATGTCCTCTGTGAAACTGTAATCCGTTATGGGCTAGGTCTTTCCAGTAGTTCAGGCTGATCCCTCCCCAAAAGTTGACCCTGTCAGACCGACCCCCATGTTGGGACCAAAATTTCCAAAAATTTAAAAGTCCCAAACACGAGCTACAATAATACAGCCTCTAGGGTAGTTTTGGACGCTCTTTAAGATAGGCTATTAAAATTCTATAAGAGGCCATGCCTGTAGCTGTAGCTCATACGGAAAGTGGGTTTTTCCCGCTTGACTATATATATATATATATATATATATATATATATACGTACGTACGTTACCAAAGTTGACCTCCCGAAATCGGAAAAAATACTAATGATTATTCGAAGTTGCTTTATATATGTATATATGACGAAAGAATGATTAATCCAAAATGCAGAAGTAGCACTCAAATTTAATCAGTCTGCCGCCCTCAAATCACCGCTCTATATATATTGTCTTGTCTGTGTGATTTATGTTAAGCATCGACGATATTTGAATGGTAGTATAGTCAATCGGGAAAAAAGCCGTCAAAATTTCGGGGGAAAAGCCACGACCGCTTTGGCCTAACGGGTGAAGCTATTGCAGTAATATTTGGCAAGTAGAATAACGACCTCAATAGAAGCCCACACGCCGATTTTTAGCTTTCCGGCTCTCCTCTACAGTCAATGGCAGGGTCGACATTTTTTGGAAAACTTGGTTCCTGAAATGGCTGGATAATGGTAATGTTTCAAAAATTCATAACTTTAGTGTCAGTATCTCTGTCTCAATAATTTCTATTGCAATCAGAGAACATGTCTGGCTTTTTATTTCTTACTATTTCTTGGAATCGACTAGCAACGCTTTAATTAAAAACTATAATAGTGACAAAACTAACGTTATTACGCGTATCCGCAACTTTTAGAAAACAATTAGAAAAAAATTTCGTTTGTTTTCTAATTGTTTTCTTATAACAGAAAACAACTAGAAAACAATTAGAAAATAATTAGAAAATAAAATTTCAATATTTTCTCATTGTTTTCTAGATTAGAAAACATTAAGAAAACAATTAGAAAACAATTAGAAAATATATCTGTACATTAGAAAACAATTAGAAAAAAATAATTGTTTTCTAGAAATGGGCTTCGTGTGTAAAACGGTAAAAACAAGTCTTGTTTTGACAAAAAAAGCGTTAAAATACAGAAAATTTTGCGTTTTAGGCCATTTTTTGAATTTTCTGAGGTCCGAATTTTGGGGGGGTACTCCCCATCACATTTCGGGGGTCGACCACCAAATTTTCGAAGTTTGCCCCACCCAACCAAAATTTCCAGGGAAACTACATATGGATTGGGGAGGTCCCCACTCCCCTCCTCCCAAATTTTGGGGGCCGGACCCGTTTTTAGACCTCCCCCAAAAAAAGTTTTCTATTTGTATGCCAAAAATCGCATTTTCAGCCATTGCCAACATAGTTTCCCCAGGAGGGGGGGGTTTGGGGGGAGTACTCCCCCCCCCAAAATTTTCGACCAACATTATCCTCCCCAGATTTTTGGACTATCCCTCCCCCCACTTTTGGTTACCCCCCCCCCCCGAACCCCCCCAGCACTTTTTGGGGCCAAAATTTGGGGGTAAAAATGCCTATAACGATAAAAACAAGCCTTGTTTTGACAAAAAAACGTTAAAATACAGAAAATTGTGCGTTTTTAAGCCATTTTTTGAATTTTCTGAGGTCCGAATTTTTGGGGGGGGGGGGTTCGGAGGGTACTTCCCATCACATTTCGGGGGTCGACCACCAAATTTCCGAAGTTTATCCCCTCCCCCCGAGACCCTAAGTTCCAGGGAAACTATGGTGCCGACCATACATTAACACAGGGTCCGATTCTGGGGGGTCTACCCCAACCTCGGCAAGGGGTCTACCACTGATGTGTTTGGGGGGGGGGGGGGTGGGATCCAGGGGGGAATCCAGGGAAACTATGATTGCTAATGCCGAAAACATTAAATCATTAAGTAATTTTAACATTAGACAGTGTTTTTAAAATCGAAAACGTGATTGCCAACATGTTTCTAACTCCAAAATAGGGTCAATATTGAGTTAGAAAGTCCATAAAACTGTTGAAAATGTGTATTTCATGCAATAATGAACACCTTAAGCCAAAAACCTGGACATTTTTGAAAAATTTTGCAAAATTTACCCTAAAAATACCCGATTTTTGGCCAATTTTTCGCGCCTGCGGCGCGACTACCCCATAGTTTCCTTAGGGGCGTTTTCCTTAGGGCTTCCCATGGTTTGACCATTTTTCGAAATTTCTGAGGTCCGAATTCTGGGGGGGGGGGTTGGGGGGCATAGGTGTAACGGGGATTTGGGGTGGGGGGCCCCCTCCCCGGACATTTTGGGGGGGGGGCCCTTTTTAGGCCCCCCAAACCTCCCCCAAAAAATGTTTCAATTTTTATGCCAAAAATCGCATTTTCAGCCATTGCTGATGCCGAAAAACATGAAAGCATTAAGTAATTTTGACATTAAGTAACAGTGTTTTTAAACTCGAAAACTTGATTGCCAACATGTTTCTGAGTCCAGAATAAGGTCAATATTGAGTTTAGAAGTCCATAAAACCGTTATAAACGTGTATTTCTCGCGATAATAAACACGTTAAGCCAAATATTTGGACTTTTTTGAAAAATTTTGCAAAATTTACTCTAAAAATGCCCAAATTTTGGCCAATTTCAGCGCCTTCGGCGCGACTACCCCCCCCCCCCCCAGTTGGGGGGGCCGGCAGCCATAGGTGTAATTGGGGGGAGGTTTGGGGGGGATAACCCCCCCCCCAGCCATTTTTACAAACCACCCCCAAAAATTTTTGGGGGCCCCCGGCCTCCCCAACTGGGGGGGGGGGGGGTTAGTCGCGCCGAAGGCGCGAAAAATTGGCCAAAAATCGGGTATTTTTAGGGTAAATTTTGCAAAACTTTTCAAAAACTTACAAATTTTTGTCTTAAACTGTTCATTATTGTGTGAAATACACGTTTTCAAAAGTTTTATGGACTTTCTGACTCAATATTGACCTTATTTTAGACCTAGAAACATATTGGCAATTAAGTTTTCGAGTTTAAAACCCCTGTCTAATGTCAAAATTATATACTTTATAATTGAATGTTTTTTGGCATTAGAAATGGCTGAAAATGCGATTTTTGACATAAAAATAGAAAAAATTTTTTGGGGGAGGTCGTGGGGGGGTTTGGGGGGGTCTAAAAAGGGGGCCCCCCGCAAAATTCCGGGGGAGGGGCCCCCCCCCCCAACCGAAATCCCCGTCGCACCGATGCCGGCAGCATAGATGTGTTAGGGGGGGGGGGGGGGGGGGGCACCCCCCCCCAAATTGACAAATTTTGGCGACCCCCCCCCCCAGCCTTTTCAGACTTTAGCTAGGCCCCCCCGATTTTTGGCCAAAAAGTGGCCAAAAATGGCAAAAAAATCGAAAATTTAGGGGTTTTTTGGGAAATTTGGCGGACCCCCCCACCCTCCGGCGGAACCCCCCCCCCCCCCCAGATTTTTTGCCCAGCCACACCTATGGCCGGCAGCCCCCAAAAAATTTCTGGGGGGGTTTGAAAAAAATGGCTTGGGAGGTACCCCCCCACCACACTTCGGCGGTGGGCCACGATTGCCCCCCCCAGACCCAAAGTTCCAGGGAAACTATGGACTACCCCCCCAAACCTCCCCACCTCCCCTCAATTACACCTATGGGTGGGAGGGGTCAGCCTTTTTGGGGCGGGGCGGGGTGGACAAGTGGGGTCCGAAAAAATTGAATTTGGGAGGGGGTTTAAAAATTTTTCGGTCAAAAAATCCCAAATTTGCTAAAACAACGTTACGTATTTCCAACTAAAAATCGACCATATATATTTCTTCATGTTTGCTCATTTATTCGAAAAAACTAGGATTTTTTGCAAAAATTTCGAAATTTTCCAAAAAATTTCGAATTTCTACTAATTTTAAGGCAAAATCTTCAAAATTTTGAGGGTGGGGTCTGGCAAATTTGGGTGGATGGGGTCTGGGATTTGGCCATTTGGGGTGGTGTCTGCCTCCAAAATTCGAGGGTGCGGTCGGCACAATAGGATAACGTGGGGGGGGGGGAATGGGGGGGTGCTGACAAAAAACGGGTAGACCCCTCGTCCAGAAAGCAAAAAGGGTAGTCCCCTCAGCGATTTTCACTGAAAATTGGCAATTGTTTAGCAAATTTTAGCGATTTTTTCAAAAAATTTCTTAAAAATTGCTAAAAATTGTAATTTTTTACTAATTTTTGGTCAAAAACGTTAAAAATTCGCAATTTTTGTTAATTTCGGGGCAGACCCCCTTAAAATTTTGGATTTTTTCAGGGGTAGATCGCGCTTTCTGCTGCTATGTTTTGGAGCTCATAGCGTCAACCCATGACCCAGGAGGCGGGCGGGTGGGTCTTTTTTAAAATTTTTCCTACCCCTCCCCCAAATCGATTTTTCGGACCCCCCCCCCTAAAAATTTTCAAACCCCAAACTAAATTTTTGAAAATTTTTAGCTTAAAATTCGAAATTTTTCCAAAAAAATCCAAAAATTAGCATAAAATTGCTAGAATTGGCTTATTTAAGATAAAGATCGTTAAAAATAGCTGTAAATTCAGAAAATTTTTCAATTTTATAACGACAAAGTGACTTTTTTCGAAATTTTTCGCCGACCCCCCCTAGAAAATTTTTCTTACCGCTCCCCCGCCCAAATCGACTTTTCGCGACCCCCTCCCCCTTTTTTCGCCAAACCCCTTCCCTACTTTTTTCGGAGACCCCCACCCCCACTTTTTTCGCCAGCCACACCTATGCCCACCCCCCAAACACACCTATGGTAGACCCCTTGCCGAGGTAGGGGTCGGTAGACCCCCAGAGTTGGGTCCTGTGTTCTATGGTCGGAAACTATGGGCGGCACCATAGTTTCCCTGGAACTTAGGGTCTCGGGGGGGTAAATTTTGGGATATTGGTGGTCGACCCCCGAAGTGTGGTGGAGGAGGGTACCCCCCCCTCCCGAACCCTCCTCCCCCAGAATTTAGGCCTCAGAAATTTCGAGCCTTATTTTGATGAAAAAGGGCTAAATTACAGAAAATTTGGCACTTATTTAGATGGGGGGGGTTGATTTTTTCGCCTTGGTCCCCCCTTATGGTTCGAAAAATTTTTTGTCTCCGGTTTGGCTGAGAAGTTGCCCTTAGGGTAAATCGAGGTCGCTGATTTCAAAAACTCGAATCGAGAGATCGATCCGATCGATCGATCAGTAGAATCGATCGATCAAAATCTATAGCAAGCTTAACAAAAAAAATCAAAATTCGGTTTTTTGGCTGGAACTTTCGCAAAACTAAACCAAATCTATTACTTTGAGGACCCATGGATAGGTCTTGGGCTAAGCTTTAAAACCACCCCAGTTTCATTGCTCTACCACCTACCAGTAAGTTGCAGTAGACGAAAATGTGTGATTTTTTTGTTAAAGGTTTAACAAAAAAAATCACCCGTTAACAAAAAAATCAGTGGTGGATCGGATCCCAGAGAGCAGCTAGCAACTTTTTCTCATCAGTTTTGGATAGAGCACACTAAATAACGTATTTAGAACCCAAAACCGCTAACCTAGTGCTCCAACTAGGGCAACTGACCCCGCCGAAGTCTTAGTGGTCACTGATGGCCCCCGACAGCGTCCAGTATGAAGTCTGGTGGCTCTAAAGTGCCGTTTTAAAGGCTAAAACGTTGTTTTTTCGTGTTTGTGAGTGATTATAACCTATTTCCAGGCATTTTGGCAGAGAAATTCAGAACTTCATATTTTGGTGGGGTATGACCCACGGTCACGTGACCCCTGCCGGACCCGTCCGGACCCTCCAGGTACCAACTGGACAGTTCGAAGTGGCTATAAACATGTCCTAGGGGGTTTTCCAGGGCGCTGAATTCAAATCTGGCATTAGTTTTTCGGTAACTATGGCCTAATACTGACTTCTGGGATCACGTTTACCGTCGGACGGTTCAGGCCCGGCTGGTTACCAGGTTGGACTACCAGAAGTGCCAGGCAACCTCAAAAACAACGTATATAAGGGTTTTCGAGGTCGCTGAGCTCGAATTTGACGTTAGTTTTGCTCTGGCTGCTGTTCTGACTTCAGTAACAAAACATAAAAATGATTTTTTATTTGTTAAAATTTTAACAAAAAAAAATCACCCACCCCAGGACCGCACAGAGGTCCAACTGGGAACTTCTATATATGTATCGATAGCCCACAGTCAGGACATGTCACATGCACAATATGGGTTGCCTAGGGTTTTCCCTTAGTAAATAGCAGCCGAAATTCGAACTTCGGTCATGAACGTTTTTGAGGTCACTTTTGGGTACCCTCACTTAAAGGTCTGCCCTGAACGCATGGAGAGGGCCTAGGGGCTCAAACTCACAGGCTGTAATGTCGAGATGTGTGGCTATCACCATGCAAAAATTTGGGTCTCTGCGACTTTCCTGTGAGTCAGGGTGGGGTGATTTTTTTTGTTAAAATTTCGGGTGATTTTTTTGTTAAGCTTGCTATATCAAAAAATTTTGTCACCAATTTTCGCGAAAAGTCGCCCCTAGCGTAATTCGGGGACGCTGATTCCGTCCAGTCGAAATTTCGATCGGAGCTGCCAAATTCGACTTATATATCGACTTTTTTGAAAAAAAGATGAATATAGATTTTTGTGGTCGATCGATCGATTTTTATGAAATGTCGACTGCAGATTCGAAATCAGAGACTTTTCGCAAACGGTGACAAATTTTTTTGATCGATTTACTGATCGATCGATCGATCGGGTAGAGCTCTCGACTCGATTTTTGAAATCAGCGACCTTGATTTACAATAAGGGCAACTTCTCCCCCATCACAGTTCGGAGTTCGGCCAAGATTTACCCCCCTCCCCCCAGACCCAAAGTTGCAGGGAAACTATGGGGGGGGGGACTCCTCCCCCCAAATAGAAATGTGCCGACCCCACTCGAAATTTTGGAGGGCGACCCTACCCCAACTGGCCAAATCCGAGTCCCCACCCACCCAAATTTTCCAGACCCCACGCTCCAAATGTTGAAGATTTTGCCTCAAAATTAGTAAAAATTCGAAATTTTTTGCAAAAAATCCAAGTTTTTTTACTAAATGAGCAAAAATGAAGAAATATATATTGTTGATTTTTAGTTGGATATATAACGTTTTTTCAGCGAATTCGCGAATTTCTTCTAAACACCAGGGGGGGCTGGGGGGGTGCCCCCGCCCCCAAAATTTTCAACCAACTTTACCCTCTTCCCTCCCCCACTTTTGGTTACCCCCCCCCGTCCTTTTTGGGACCAATAATTTAGCTAAATTTTGCCAAAAAATTGTCATTTTTTGAAAAATTTTCCTCAAATTTAAGCTAAGAATCGCTTTAAAATATTTACCATATAATTTTTACAGTTTTACTCCTCCTCCACAAATTTTTCCGGACTCCTTCCTACCTAAAACCGGCTGACGCTAGTTTCGACTACCCACATCACCAACTTTCTTAAGGTACAAAAATCCCTCCCTGAACATTTTATCTCCTTACGTCCATGTCCATGTTGTTCGACTTGTTTTTATTTGTTATTGCCTGTTTAGATTACGTGTATTATATACGTACCTATATCTACTTAACGGTTGAAATTCAGTTTCGGCATATATAAATAATGCCAAAGGTTAGGAGAAATAGGAAGGCTCCTCCTGAAGGTTGGGAACTGATCGAGCCAACACTTGAAGAATTTGATCAAAAGATGAGAGAAGGTACGTATATATAGGTATATACTGTATCTGTATCTATTGCAATGTTGACAAAAAATCACTATAAATTGTAAAATCTTACAAGTGGAAAAATGCTAGTTAATAAAAAAGTTAATATGAGCTATGATGGCGAACATTTAAATGTATCGAGGACAATATTTAGAATGTTTAATATGAGCCAGCATCTAAATAAGTAGACGACAAGATGCAAACGGTAATATGAGCCGCAACCTTTCTCTTGGGCGCGTATTGACGCTCACTTAGCTTTCGCTTACCTTGAATACAACATTGAAATAGGTTTGCGTGAATAACGTCGAGTTAACCATTAATTTTGCAAAGCTGTATGTAACCGCAGTTTTGCAACGCTATCTCAGTACAGCCATGTAACTCAACGAAACGAAACGAAACCGATGTGCAATCTAATGAAGAAATGAAAATATGGAACTTACACATACGTATGTTACGAAAATTATGAGAAATCATATTTGAAGTTATCGCAATCATCGCATATATATATGCATCACAATCATTACAACAGTTTCAGTATTTCCAAGCCAATCAAATCGTTTATATGTAAACACTAATTCTTGATTTCCACGCAACGAAGAAAAATTTCCTAGCTCCTGCATCCTGAGATCAGATCCGTGGCGGATTTTTTGTGAATTCGTTCACTAAAAATAAAAAATTTTTATTCACGCTTCACACAGGCTACCTGCATGAAAATTGCACCATAGAGGGCTATTCAACCTCTACTTCGATGTCGATGGTTGATGACTAAAATTCCCGTTACAACAAAGCTTGACTAAGCGAATATATGTCGTGGTTAGATAGACAAGTTGGTTAGATGGACATCTAACCACTCAAGTTGGTTAGATAGACATCTAACCGGTTAGATTGTAAACTCAGCGTAGTTTTACAATCTAACCGGTTAGATAGATAAATTTTACTATCTAACCAACTGTTTTGGTTAGATGGCCATCTAACCAACTCACATTTGGTTAGATTGGAATTACATTATGCCATCATTGCAGATAATCTAAACAAACTTAAGAAAATGGTTTTATTTCATATAATATACGTTGTAGCAGCAGGTGTATGATTTCTAATTTGAGTATTATTTTTCATTGAACTAAGTTAAATTTTAACAAAGTTTCAGCGGTTAGAGCAGCTAATGTTTGGGTGGCAGTGAGATGTACATTTCAAACTGTTTCAAAAGAAAGGGGTCACCCTCTTTCTTTGGTTTTTTACAAGTCTTGTCGAATTTCTTAACTGTACAATATCGTAAGTTCTGTTCAAGTGATAATGTTCATTCTTTTTCTTATCGACATCACCACTGCGTGCTGCCAATATCAGCTTTATTCTATCGTCTTGTTCTGCGGTTAAAGGCTTCTTTTTTGGATGTAGTTTGTAGAAGACTTCCAATTCCTCCAAAAATTTGGCTTCGAGATCCATGGAAGTTTTATGTAGAAAGCACAACCGAGTAAAGCTAGTAGGTAGGTTACAAGTTCGTGAGAGTGAAAAGTGGTATAATGAAAATTATATCGTGATAGTAATGGTGCATGAAAGGAACATTTCAGTTGCAGGAACATTTCTCACACAATTTATATTTTTGCGATAATGTTAACTTCTAATGCTTTACGTACGTAAAATCTAACTTTTTCAATCTAACCAAATGTGAGTTGGTTAGATGGCCATCTAACCAAAACAGTTGGTTAGATAGTAAAATTTGTCTATCTAACTGGTTAGATTGTAAAACTACGCTTAGTTTACAATCTAACCGGTTAGATGTCTATCTAACCAACTTGAGTGGTTAGATTTCCATCTAACCAACTTGTCTATCTAACCACGACATATATACTGTTTTTTCTTCGGGCTCAAGCCAACACTTCGGTATAAATTGGTAGCACAAATGTAGCAAGCTATGTAATAGAAAACTATGTAGGGCGTCTGCCTTAAGGAGCTAGCCCGCTCTTCCCCTGTTTCAGTTATTATTCAAGGTCAGGGTATTCTTAGGGATTTTTCGGAGACATGGAGGGTTCCGGGCGTTCATTTTTTTGCTAAAATTATTTTTTGGCATGATGTCTGGAGTCATGCGTGTATCCATATGTGGGTAGTGGTTTCGGGACCCAGAAATTTGGGGTCTTTCATACATTATGCAAATATATAATTACTCTAGGAGTGATTCCTGTCAGACATATAATTTGCCGCCTGCCGGTGCAACTTTGAATTTGGCCGATTTTGTAATTTTGATATGCATTTTATTAAGATATGCTTGATGTGCATTTATTTATTAAATTTTATATATATGCTTTTTATTTATATTCATTGTTTCAGCTGAAACCGATCCACATGAGGGCAAAAGAAAAGTGGAGTCGCTGTGGCCTATTTTCAGAATACATCATCAGCGCTCTCGCTACATCTATGATCTATTTTATAAAAGAAAGGCGATCAATAAGGGTAACTTGATGTAGCTTTGTTTAGTGAGCGAATGCAATTTTCACTGCTGTTGCATTTCAATTTCATTGCATAAGTACGTATTTATCATAGGCAATTTTGTCATAAGTAACTCTTATTCAGTAATGATATATATACGTATAGCACGTTTTGGACATAGGAGTTTGAAGACGGAGAATTTAGAATGCTACGAAGAGTATTATATATACAGGGCATTTTTAGGGATTGTTTTCGGGGGGGGGGCTATGCTGAGGGGGGTTGCAAAAATGAGAAAGTAGGAAATTTTTGAGAATTTGCCTACTTTGGCCGAACATCGGGGCACCCAATAAATCTTGGGGGCGGTTTTTTGGGGGGCCACCCTCCTGTAAAGCCAACATTCGTATCGATAAAGAGCGGCTTTTGTTCTTCTGCAAAAATCGTTACCATTAAAGTTTAAAATACTACAAAAGTGAAAACTAAATAGTTTTAGTCTTCGAACTACCTTCAGTCTAGTGATTGTAATCTGGCTGTACCATTCCATTCGATTATTTTATTTTGTTTTCTACATAATTGTCTGCGCTCTTTAGGTTAGCTTTATTATCATTAGCATGAGCATTATATACGTATACGTACTTAATTCTCTTTCTATTTTAAGAACTGTATGATTACTGTTTAATGGAAAAGATTGCCGATCCAGCACTTATAGCAAAATGGAAGAAACAAGGCTATGAAAATTTGTGCTGCCTCAGATGTATTCAGACTCGTGACACGAATTTTGGCACAAACTGTATTTGTCGTGTCCCCAAGAATAAGCTTGAAGAGGTGGGTCATATCTTCATTTTAAAACTTGTCCTAATTTTTTGTAACTGATTGTTTTCGAATTGACTGTTCATTATAGCAGCCAATTCAATTTAATTAATCTGGCTACAAAAAACAAACAAATTTAACATTTTTGGTCGTGCTCTTTTATAAAACATATCAACCAGCCTATGCGGGTTCCAAAGAACCTGGCTTGCAGGAAGAAAGTCTCAAAGAAATTTCTAGCAACAGGTGGTGTGCGCTGAGATATTATTACCCCTGAGGTTTTAACCCATTTGATTCAGCTGTGCATATTACAGATATATAGGAGCAGATAGGGCATATCACTGCTGACGAAGACGGACAGACCGGAAAAGAACCAGTGGAGAACTAGTTGTTAGTCTGATAACACGCCTTTTCTCTGGTAAAAAGGCACCGGACAGACCTTGGGTTACCCAGCATATATGCTTACACGACCACAGGAGACAGGAAACAGGTAAAACCCGACCAGTCAGCAGGGACAGGATGCCAGACCCTGCTGATAACAACATCACTTGCTTCAGGTATGCCAACCCGCTATCTGGTGACACCTTCGAGGATGAGTAAGGACGGTCGGATGTCGACCAGGACAGGTCAGTACCGCCTCAGTGAGGTGACCACACCGGTACACCTCACTAGGTGCCAATGTTTAGCCTTCTGTGCTGACTTCAATGGTTTGTCCAGCTTGCCGGCACATAAAAGTGTGGGGGTGACTCTCTGGTATAAAGCTTCCTACGTCCAATGTGGATAACCCCGACGCAGTCGGAGTTATTCACCTTGGTTGTCTCTATGGAGAGGCCTCGCGACAGCTCACCAGCTAGCGGGCGGGAAGTGAATTCTACCTACCTACCTACCTATTACCCCTGATTTTATGTCTATATATCTGCATTGTGAACTTATTTTCCGATGATTGTTTTAGGGCAGAATTGTCGAGTGTGTTCATTGCGGATGTCGCGGATGCTCTGGTTAAAGCCAAATTCCATGTAGCTGAAATTATGGCAATTGAAATACTGTCCTGATTTAACCCCTGAGTGTCTGTCTGATGGATTTGACGCATCGGGATGGATTTTGTATAGAATACGTACACTGTGCTTGTTCTTATCGACATTAAATATATTTGCCTTGTTGTTGATGAAAAATAGGTTTGGCCGAGGTCGTCTGCAACCGTCAAGAAGAGACTGTGGTCACACATAGTGCAGCTCTTTCACTATCTTTCAGTTTTATGATCCTTCTTGTGCTACCTTTAAGTATATTTAACCAATATTTTTGCGCTGCCCGCAGTTTTTTAGTAAAACTGCTGTGTGTTCCATACGCGCTAGCAAGCTTTGGCGGGTTAGATTAGTTGCCTGTTATGTACACATTTATACAGACAAGACAGTAGTGTGATGCGTGGTCGCAAATAGTAACCTTACCAACGCCTGTAATATTGGCGAGTGCGAAGTGTGAGGTTTTAGCTATATTTCAAACCTTCAGTTGAGGTTTGTTGCTAAAAGGCACTCGAAAGTACCAAAATTGACGATTTTCTACAAACTAATTTGGTATACGCATTTTTAAAACTGAGCAAAAACACTAAAACATTGGTAGTTTCTATTCGCCCTAGGGTGAGTGGGGAAAGTGGTAGGGAGGGGATAGGTTGGGTGGAGGGATTGCAAAAGGTGGGGAGCGCCCCCTCCCAGTAAAAAATACCCAGCCATAAATCAGTGGCCATGAAGGTGTTGACGCTTTCCTACTATGTCACCAATCCGGCCGCCCGGTCTTCAGAAATAAGACACTACTCGATTTTATTTGTTATACATAACCAGGAGTAGCTGTACGCATCATTTATGCTAAAAAATTTACAAAATAACGGCAAAACTGGTACCGGTCGACATGTTTTGTTTGTTGGTTTGGTAGAGTCAAAATACTGGCAGGGCAACAACACTACTCTTGACGAGAAACAGTCCATGGTGTAAAAATTATGCTCTTTTTGGTTAAGGTGGTGATTCCCTTTGGTCGCAAAAGTTTGCACCATTATTACTCGTTCATTACTTAGAGTTAAGAAGCCATTTTTATATTAAAATGTAGCTTGACATTTTCACTTTTTAATGCATACCATTAAACTAATGTTGCTTTTATTAAAGTATTTTTGACACATTTTAGAAGAAGTATAATTTTCCAGATTTTTTGCTGACTCAAGTAAATTTTTTCGCGAGACATCGGTTATATCATTCGATACCTCCATCAAATAGCTGGGGACGATTTTTTATTTATTGTGAAATTGCTCTTCGTTATAGTCAAATAAGCTGAAATGTGTGCGTAACCTGTATTTTGCCTACTTTTTCCAAATTTGTCAAGCGATTACTTTAGCTAGAAAGCAGTAATCGAGGCAACTAAAAAAACGTCCCTGGGTATATTTGTGCAGAACTCATTTGGTAAGTAATAGCCCTCCAACTTGCATGGTGAATGCTCCACAATCTTTGAAAAAAAATTGGTCGTGTTTTTGCAAAAACTACATTTTTCATGATAGCAGCCTACGGGATAGCTGTTGGAAGACGATCATCCATCGGATAATTTGCCCCTGTGAGACCTTTAGATCGACGCCCTTAGTTTGATTTTCCGGCTTGTGTAGTTCAAGAAATGATGGATTATTTGATTTCTGCAAAAATGACAAGTTTTCGACGCCAAAACAAGAAAATCGGCTATATCGCACGCTAGAGAAAAGATAGAAAGTTGCTTTAAAAAGCAAAAATGTGAAGCTCAACGAGATCTTTCAAATGAATGTAGTCATAACTGTATAACTGCCGCCAAACTTTCAGAAATTGGGAAAAACCGCCCTGATCGGAAATCTCGAATTTTTGAATCGGGATTGCGCGGAGGGTGTTAGAACGCTAAAAGAATGTATTTTGGAAAGTTTTGCCAAATTTCATCCCGATTTGCGCCGCCAACCAACAATTTGTGCCCAAAAGGAATCACCGCCTTAAGTTGTATAATATTTCAATTGAGTTGAAAAACATTAATGTGTTGTATAATTTATATCAAGTTTTATTTTAAATTAAGAGGCATTGCTTTTGAGCCACTTTATTGTTTTTCCACAATATGTTATTTTTATATACATTTATTTCATATCACTCATGTTTATTATCTGCTATAAACTACATCGAAAATCATTTTTACTAATTTTGACCGTTCGGGCCGGTTTCGGGCCAGAAATCCGGGCCGGGCTGCGCATTGGAAAGTGTACTGCGTGTACGCACACTGAGTTAGAAAATGTACACCAGGGGTCGCACGACCAGATTTTTTGATTCGTAGGCCAAAATTTTCCAAATTTTTGACAATTCTTCAAGTTTAGGTTAGCACTGCTCCCAAACCGTTAGGGATACAACAAAGCACATGCTGATGCTATGTATAATATGTTATCCAATATATATGTCATCTCTCATTCTCTCATTGTACTAAAGCGTAGACGTGTTTTCATTGAACCATATAGCAAGCAAAAACTCTTTCGTATTTAGGATTGGATGTCACGAAAAGTGGGGATCGGACCGGTTCTCCGGTGCCTAGCGAGCTACTGAGAGCCAGTTAAGAACCAATGACCAAGTATTTTTACCACGCACTATGATGTATATATATATATTCATGCAAAAAAATTAGGTCGATCCAAGAAAGTTAGGGCTAAATGTTAGTCGCCTCGCCCCCCTTAAGGGGGGGGGGTCGCCAGGTACCAAATTTTATAGTCGCCGATTTCGCTCATTTTTGGGCCTAATATACCCCAGAGTTGTATGCGGGCCGCGGGTACCCGTGGGGCGGGGCGGGCCGAATTTTACTACCCGCGCGGGCCGTGCGGGCCGATTTTGGCTACTTTCCTGGGCTAATTTTGCTTTCTAGAAATTTCATACATACCAAATCATATACAAAAGGAGGCAATATTTCAGAATTTTAAACATTACTTGACTTCGTTATGCCATTCGATACCTTCAGCATGCACTACATACTCAGTTAGCATTATCAGCGTATCGAGTAATAACCTGTAGCTGCTGAGTAAAACATATAAACCCATGAAAACTACAGGTTTTATTTGTATTGAAATCTGTACAAGTCTAACTTGTAATCTATTATACCAAAGTATCTCTTGAGAAAAATATCAACGATGTCCTGTAGAAATTATAGATATATTCTATATATATAGTCGAAACTTATTTCTCATCTACAAACTTGAATCCTGTGGTTTCTACAATTTTGGAACTTCGTGTTGGAAACTTAAGCACCTAAATATAAATCCATGACAACTTCTCACTGAAGATTTTAATTCATTTAAGGTGCTGGTAACCTTTAGTGCAGTGCATTTGTGGTGATTTTTTTAAAACGCTATAACTTTCACAATTTTGGGAGTTGGAAAGAGTTCTATACATCATTTTAAAGCTTGGAATCTGTACATTCAGGTGAGCTTACGGAACTAGCAAAATTAACAAAAAATTTTCAGACATACAGACATCTGGCAGCTTCCCGGCATTGATACTGGATTTTTCAGACCTGATTGAAGTATATACAGGCCTCAAGCTTAACGGGAAGAAATGTTATATAAGATCCTGAATTATTGTGCAAACATTTTTGAACATCAATTTTTCAAAACTGTAGAATTGGATAAAAGCACTGTTCGTGCCATTGATTATATCAAGAGTTTATAATAGGAAGAGTACGACACCGTACCCTTCCTAGTGCTTTTCAGCTTCTAGATGCTCGGCACATTAAGGCCGAAATCTCGGGGGGGGGGGGGCACGGACACGGTGTATATATAAGCTGACCCCCCCGAGATCTCGGGGGGCTCAGCTTAACGTTGTTAAGCGTGTGTTTATATGCGTTTGAACTGAAATGCATTTGATTGGTTACTTAGCTATCGTAGCCCTCACCAGTGCATTTCAATAGCAGCAGCGAAGCAGCCAATCAAATGCATTTCAGTTCAAACGCATATAAACACACGCTTAACAACGTTAAGCTGAGCCCCCCCGAGATCTCGGGGGGGGGGGGGGGGGGGCAGCGTATAGACGTAAAAATGGCATGGGGTAAGCGAACAGCCAAGCAGATGCGGTTTAGTTCAACCGCATATAAACACAGGGTTAACAGTGTTAACCGTGACCCCCCCCCCCGAGATTTCGGCCTTAATGTGCCGAGCATCTAGAAACTGAAAAGCACTAGGAAGGGTACGGTGTCGTACTCTTCCTATTATATACTCTTGATTATACTGACTTAACCACTGGAGATAGCTCGTAGGTTATAAAGGCAAAAATGTTCATTTCCGTGTCCTCTTTTCAGCCATGACAACTAACCAGCGTAACCTTTTAGTTAAGGGAGGCTAAGCTTTAGTTACCACTTTAAGAACAGTTAATTGGTAGACAACAAAGTTCAAGTCAAACGAACAAAAAAATTTGCCGGATCCGGAAGTATCTTTCAAAACACATCAGTTTTGGTGCTCAGGTACTACATAGGAAGCAATTTTTACGTGCGGGTACCTGCGGGCCGGATTTCGCGTGTGCGGGCCGCGGGCCGGAGTGTTGCGGGCCGCGGTCATAAGGTGCGGGCTGCGGGCCGTGCGAAAAATCGGCCCGCATACAACTCTGATATACCCCCATATCTGCCCAAAAACAAGACAAATTTTTAGAGTCCAGCGTCAATCCAGTCCAGAGATATTGCAGTTCAAATCTCTACAATTTAGTATTTACGTTAATGCCTCGCTGAGGGCTTCGAAGTCGCGTACAAGTGGGATGACAAGAGACTGTGGCATGACAAATACTTCAATTTAAAGCCTTTGCCTGTAGGTGATTATTACCGCATAAATTACAGTGGCAAGCTAAGCAACGAGCGAGACACGGCGATTGGACGATTTGGTAAAGCTTATTTCGACTGTCATTTGCTTCAAACTTTAACTGGCTCTAACTTTCTCATACTGCTTTATAGAGACTTGGTGCAAGAAGATGAAATGTTCAGGACATCGAGAGCTTCAATTTGATATAAAATATGGCTATATTTGAAAAATTTGAAAATTTGACATTTTTTGCACATAGGTGTCCGCCATGCTATCGTACATATGTCACCAGAGGAAAACATAGGCTATTGGCATGAAACTTCACATAAGCGTAGGTTTTATCCCAGTCTATTAGCATGCCAAAGTTTATTGAGATACCTTAAGATTTGTCTGACTTATGAAGCAGTAAACATGAAATTTTCGAAAAATGACGATTTTTGAGGAAAAATGGAACTTCTGCTACCAAAACTGCGAGCTACTGAAAAGGCCAAATAGGGATTGATTATATGCAAAATAAAGCTCTAACAACATACTGTGCTAATATCTAAACAAGAAGTTTCTACACCAAAGGGTTAGTTCAGGACAAGACAAAACGTCCACTGACCTACACATTTGTAGAGCGATTTTGAGCAAAAATCTACTTCTCTGGACTTTGACAATTCGTATAAAATCAGCGACCCTACGGAAAATAACCTCGTATAGATATTAGCACTTTACCTAGTCCAAATTAGGTTTCCAGCGAGTGGTAACCGATTTACTCTTACACAGCGCTCAAACTTTTGGTAGCAGAAAAATTTTCCTAACTTTTTCATTTTCCTATGTTTAACACATGTCGGGGTCACCTTTGGAGGGCTATTGTGAATGATAGGAAAAGTTTTGTAACAAACGCACTTGTCTTGTTTTGCGGACCCAAGGGGACTACAAAATATGTGAAAATGAGAAAAATCAGAGATGGTCGAAAAATCGCGACCCCCCCCCAAGTAGTATAGTGATGTGGATCGGATTGGCAAAATGGAGGCCGGGATGATCGGACCGGTAGGATTGCTGGATAAGATCGGCGATCCGACTATTGTCACCACCACATTAATTGAAACCTTACTTGAAGCATATTTGAAACTAAATTTGAGTACACTGTGTGCTTTTCTTCTACCAACCAAGCTTACTCTTCGTTTTCAGTTTTTCAGATTTAGTATAAAACCATATAAATTCTATAAAAATTAAATTATATGAAAATTTATAAAATAATTAAATAATTCTCTCTCACTCTTAGAAATGTTCCAGTAGAAACCACAGGAATCAGTTTTGTAGATGATAAATACAAAAGCTTTTGTAGAAAATACAGGGTACGTCCTATAATTTCTAGAGAACATCGTTGATAGTTTTTACCGGATCTTCTTTGCTAGAATGGATTACAAGTTAGACCAGTATATACTCACTACAAATGGAACCTGTAGTTTTCACTGGTTTACAGGTTTACTCTATAGGGATTCCTGTAATAAAAACTGCAGGTTTCCTTAGTATTTTCTACAGGAAACTCCTGTAATTTTTACTATTCGAGAGCCAGGTAAAAATACAAGTTACTTTTGTGGAAAATACAGGCAGCTCCGTTAGTGACTGACCGCACAGGAGCACTTTCGTAGAAAACTACAAGAATTCCTGTAATTTCTACAGGAGCCTTTAGAGTGTAATTAATGTTGCTTACTGTTGTCAGAATTTCAGAGTGAAGCTTCACAGTTGAGCTCTTTGTGGCTTAGATATCCAAAACCAAACGGAGTCAAACTCAACGCTTATACAAAATTACTTCAAGCAATGTTTTTTAAAGTTTTGTAACGTATATAATATATACTCCATTTTAGCAGCAGTTCTAGCTTCAGTTTCAGTTTTCAATTTGACTTATCATCCCATCCGCGAGTTTTTGGTGCCTGGAGCAACAACCTAAATATTCTAAGTAATCTTACTTCTTTTGCTTGATTAATTTGATTTTGCACAATTATAAATTCGGAATAATAAACATTTCAGTGAAACTACATATGTAAGATGTGTTGTACAATGCAATATTCGATTTTAAGTCCGGTTTCACTTATATACATAGCTTTTGAAGAAGGCAATTCGGTTCGGATCGCCAGATCGGACCGGATCGACAAATAATTTTGCTGAATCGGATCGGTTAGTTTAGCTTGCGATCCGATCCGATCCACATCACTATTAAGGGGGGTCACTTTTTTCACGGATTTTTCGACCATCTCCGATTTGGCTTATTTTCACATATGTTGTAGTCCCCATGGGTCCTCAAAAAGAGAAAAGTGCGTTTTGCGTAATATTGCTTCTGTCGTTCTGTAGAGCGCTTCAAAGGTGACCCAGAGTTGGAAGGTGGACGCGGGTACCCGCGGGCACCCGCGGGTACCCGCGGGTCCAGTGGACATGGACAGAAAGCTTGTCCACGTGGACAAACGTGGACAAATGTGGACAAAATTTTCGTCACCCGTTATTTTATAAAAACGTTAAAATTCAACCTAGCTTTATATAATCGTTTTTATATTGGCTATTTTTAGTTTACCATTGTTATGTTCTATTGTGCTGGCATCATTTTATGTAACTTTTCAGCT